>BQNB010036743.1:2958-47987 GCA_026074375.1 Tanacetum coccineum | reverse complement strand
GTTCAGCATCAAAGGCGGGTAAACCCGAAAATCCATGACGTCATCAAGAAAGAGGTTGAAAAACTTCTTGACGCCGGGTTAATTTATCTGATATCTAACAGTCCATGGGTAAGCCTGGTGTATTGTGTGCCTAAGAAAGGTGGCATGACCGTCATCAAGAATGATGAAAATGATTTGATACCGACTCGATTGGTTACGGGGTGGAGAGTGTGCATCGACTATCGAAAGTTGAATGAGGCCACCCGAAAGGACCATTTTCCCCTACCCTTCATGGATCAAATGCTCGAAAGGCTCACGGGAAACCAATTCTATTGTTTCCTCGATGGCTTCTCGGGTTATTTCCAAATTCCTATTGACCCGAAGGATCAAGAGAAGACAACATTTACTTGCCCATACGGAATGTTTGCCTACCGCCGCCTTTTGGGCTATGCAATGCACCCGACACGTTCCAACGATGTATGATGGCAATCTTCCACGACATGATCGAAAAAACGATGGAAGTGTTTATGGATGACTTCTCTGTCTTCGGTGATTCTTTCTCTACATGCCTATCCCATTTGGACAAAATGTTAAAACGGTGTGAAGACACCAATTTGGTCTTAAATTAGGAGAAAAGCCATTTTATGGTTAAGGAAGGCATTGCTCTTGGACACAAAATTTCTAAGTCAGGAATTGAGGTCGACCGAGCTAAAGTTGACATTATAGCTAAGCTCCCTCACCCGACTACTGTGAAAGGTGTCCGTAGTTTTCTTGGGCATGCCGGTTTTTACCGACGTTTCATACAAGACTTCTCAAAAATAGCCCGTCTAATGACCCACTTGCTTGAAAAAGAGACTACATTTTTCTTCTTAAAAGAGTGTATCGAATCCTTTAATACACTTAAAAGAAAATTGACCGAGGCTCCGATTTTGATTGCTCTCGACTGGGACTTGCCCTTCGAACTAATGTGTGATGCAAGCGACTTTGCAATTGGGGCAGTCATAGGGCAATGAAAAAACAAGCATTTTCAACCAATCCACTATGCCAGCAAAACAATGACCGAAGCTCAAGCACACTACACTACGACCGAAAAAGAATTACTTGCCGTAGTGTACGCTTTTGAGAAGTTCCGGTCATATCTCGTTTTGTCCAAAAGCATAGTGTATACCGACCATTCTGCTATAAAGTATCTCTTTGCCAAAAAAGATGCTAAGCCAAGACTAATGCGGTGGATCTTTTTGCTCCAAGAATTCAATGTTGTCATCCGAGACAAAAAAGGAGCAGAAAATCTAGCCGCCGACCATCTTTCTAGACCTGAGAACACTCACCGAGATAAGTTCGAAAGCAAGGAAATTACGGAAACATTTCCACTCGAAACTCTTGGTTCGGTTGCTCTCCGTGTTGATAGTACCCCATGGTATGCAGATTTCGCAAACTACCATGCGGGGAATTTCATTGTCAAGGGCATGTCGTCCCAACAGAAAAACAAGTTTTTCAAAGATGTTAAACACTACTTCTGGGACGACCCCTTTCTATTCAAGATATGTGCTGACCAAGTAATCAGGCGTTGTGTTTCGGGCCAAGAAGCTTTTGACATTCTCAAAGCTTGCCATAGTGGACCCACCGGGGGACATTACGGTGCCAACTACACCGCTAAGAAAGTGTTTGATTCCGGATTCTATTGGCCCACGATCTACAAGGATGCCCACGACTTTGTCACTCAATGTGACATTTGTCAACGACAAGGCAAGATTTCGCAACGGGATGAGATGCCACAAAACTCAATTCAAGTTTGCGAAATTTTTGACATTTGGGGCATAGATTTCATGGGGCCGTTCCCATCTTCTAGAGGCAACAAATACATACTCGTGGCGGTCGACTATTTGTCAAAATGGGTTGAAGCGAAAGCGCTCCCCACCAACGACGCCCGAGTTGTCTGCAAATTTCTCAAATCTCTCTTCTCCCGGTTTGGAACTCCCCGTGCAATCATTAGTGATCGCGGTACGCATTTTTGCAATGATCAATTTGCAAAGGTCATGCTCAAGTACGGAGTTACTCATCGTCTCTCCACCGCGTATCACCCCCAAACAAGCAGGCAAGTCAAAGTTTCGAACCGAGGCTTAAAAAGAATTATTGAAAGGACCATGGGTGAAAATCGTGCCTCTTGGTCGGACAAACTAGATGACTCTCTTTGGGCCTTCCATACAGCTTACAAAACACCCATCGGGTGTACTCCATACAAGCTAGTATACGGAAAGGCGTGTCATCTACCGATCGAGCTAGAGCACAAAGCCTATTGGGCCTTAAAACATGCAAACTTTGATCTCAACTCCGCGGGTGATCACCAAAAAGTTCAAATCAATGAACTAAACGAACTTCGTGATCAAGCCTATGAAAATTCTTTGATTTATAAAGAAAAGACAAAGAGGATCCATGATGCCAAGATCAAAAACCGTGTTTTCAACGTTGGTGATCAAGTCCTCCTCTTTAATTCAAGATTAAAGATTTTCTCGGGTAAATTGAAATCCCGTTGGTCCGGACCATTCACTATTGTCCAAGTTTTCTCGTATGGCACCGTTGAGTTATCCCAAAACTTCGGGCCTAACTTCAAAGTGAATGGTCATCGTATTAAGCACTATTTTGGAGGGGACATACCAACCGAGGTTGTCCAGTACCTCCAGGCCTTCCCCAAGAACAATTGAATTCGGGGAATGGGTCAAGCTTAGCGACCCTAAACAAGCGCTTCGTGGGAGGTACCCTATGCTTATCCTAGTTATCCGTAGTATTATGTAGTAATGAATAAGTGTTTTTGTTGTTGTGAGGAGGCTCGCTTCCTCCATTACCCGTGTTTCGTGTTTGTGTTGTTATTGTCCAGAAATTCTAGGATGTTTGAAGCCTCTCGGTTTTGTCCTTCGTGCACTCGAGCTTCACATCCTCAGCTTCAAGTTGGGAATCCCGATATCCTAATCGTATCGACTAACGTTTATTTTTGGCATACCTCATAAACGGCCTTAGGATTTATGTAGAAACCCTTCGTAAAACATTGAGGACAATGTTTCATTCTAGTATGGGGGGATCTTCGATTTGATTGTTCCTGCAGCCGTTGTTTTCATGTAATCCCGTTTTTACCACCAAAACTTCAAAAAAAAAAATTGAAAAAATTTAAAATTTTTCAAAAATAAAATAAGTGTTTTGTCATAATTTTGACTTTCCTGCTGGGTAGAATAAGAGTAAATTTTGACTCGATTGAGCGTGTTGAGCTCTAGCTTGTTCCTTAACTTTTAGACTAAGCGTTCGCGGATCCTCGCGAAGAATGAAAAATGATAGTGTTAAGTAGGAGCTGGATGCTAAACAAGGATTATTTGGAAATCTTAAGAGCTCATGTGTGTAATTTGTCGCTTTTTCTCCCATAAGCTCTTAACCTGATTAATATACGTGCTACTTTTGGATAAATAAATGATGAAAAATGCAAAAATATAATAAATATAAACTGTGGGTTGATAAAAGTTTGCTGTATCATGCCGACTCACAACCGATGTTGCGTGTTGAGGCACTAGCTTGTACCTTAACATTATACTAAGCCATGTCGCGAATATTTGCGAAGAACCTGAAAAAATGATAGTGTTAAGTAAGAGCAAGATGAAAACAAGGATTATTGGAAATCTTAAAGAGCCATAATTGTAATTTGTCGGCTTTATCTCCCATGAAAGCTCATAACCTTATTAATATACGTGCTACATTTGGAAATTAAACTTAATCAATAATTTTTTATTAGTATAGATCAAAAACTTAGCCTTTAGTTTCAAAATATATACTGAATTTTTCAAAAAGACGTTTTCCCTATATATATATATATATAAAAAAATGATAAAAAATGCAAAAAATATAATAAACAGTTGGCTGATAATAGTTGCTGTTAAAACATATCTTGTCGGCCTCACAACCGATGTACATTACCTTCCTAAAGAAAGCCCAAGTAAGAATAATAATCCCGAGGACTGATAAAAGTTTGCTGGCAGTCTTGCCGCTCACAACCGATGTTGCAGCTTTCTAAAAAGTCACACAGGGTTACCAAATGATAAGTATTTAAAATTAAGTGTGAATAAATAAATAAAGATACTCTTTTTGTTAAATTCTTAAAATATTGTTTTTGAACTTTGGCTTAATCTATTTTATAAGCTATGAGCATAACGGAAAACCTAAGAGCTTAGAAAAACCTAAAGTCCGTGAAGTCCAGATACTAGACTCTGTGGGGTGTCAAAAGCCTAGTTTAATTGGTGGACTTACCGCAAGGTGTGGGATGTGCCGAGACGAAAGTCACTCTACATAGGATGATCTCACCTTCAAACTCATTATTCTCGGGTGGAACGTGAAACATAGAATGTTGCAAAACATTGATCCATGGTTGAAATTCAAAATAGCACATACACCTAAGATATAAATTGTCGGGAGTGAAAAGTTTACAAATTGCAAATATGAGTAGTGTTAGCATCTTAACTCATAATTAACGTGATTTTTGTTTTAAGAAAAAAAAAATAAATAAAATAAAAGAATAAAAAAATAAAAAAAAAAAAAAAAATAAAAAAAATAACAAAAAAAAAAAAAAAAATAAATAAAAAAAAAAATAAAAAAAAAAAAAAAAAAAAAAAAAAAAAAAAAAAAAAAAAAAAAAAAAAAAAAAAAATAAACTTAAAATAAAAAAAATAAAAAAAAATAAGAGCGAAAAAAAAAAAAAGAAAAAACAAAGAAAAAAAAAGAACCAAAATAGAAAAAAATAATAAAAAAAAAAAAAAAAAAATTAAAAAAAAAAAAAAAAAAAAAAAAAAAAAAAAAAAAAAAAAAAAAAGAAAATAAAAAAAAAAAACAAACCAGTTGTTTGGATAAATGAAAAGTCGGGAACGATGAATTTATCCTTTTTGGGGGGGCATTCTCGGATCGAATGCATCTTGTTCTATGATCTCTACAAGTTTAAAAAATTATGAAAGTCAACGTTCTAATTAATTGCTTAATATGAAAACTACAAAAAAAATGAGAAAATTGAAAAATACAAAAAGATGTGTAGAAATAAGTGTATATATAAAAAATGGTAAAGACGGGGAAATCTTCAATATAAAGCATATTAAGCAAATAGTTTTAATACTCCTAATAGTTGTAATGCTCCTAAGATTTTTTAAACAAGAGAAGTATGACATAAACACATTTAAATGAGACTTGTGTTTGTATTTATAACCCTAGTGTGTGCCTATATGCGACAAATGTAGACTTGTGTTTGTATTTCACCATTAAAACCGGACTTAAATGACCAAAAAAGTACCAAAAATACATTGTATTTGTATGTTTTCACTTATTTTGTGCAGGAAACGGATATCCGACAAAAGGACAAAAAATAAAGCAAAAACGGACAAAACCAAGCACGGAATGGAAAAGCCAAAGTCAAATCAAAGCAAAAGCCAAGAAAGTCAAAGTCAAAAGTCAACCCCGACAAAAGTCAAAGTCAATCCCGAAGCCGTAAATGAAGAAATAACTTAATGGGCCAGCCCGCACCCATCTAATGGGCCGGATAAACCCATTAAGCTATTAATATCAAAATAAAAAGGCCAAGTACAAGTTTAGGGACTAATTCTGCCAAAGTTCCAAACTTATTTCATAAGGAAAATTGATGGAATCAATTTTATACTTTTGAGGGGTTGATTCTGCCACATCACTAAAGATATACCACAAGGGCTAATCCTGCCAACTGATTAAACTTATACCCCACAAGGACTCCATTTGCAATAACAATATATAACTTGGAGGGTTCATTTTGCCATTTCCTAAAACCTGTCAAGTACCACAAGGACGTGTGATGCAAAGACCCTTATAACAATAAGGGACTAAACATGGCAAACCCCAAAACTTTTAACACCACATGGACTGAATTTGTAATACCACCTATATCCTTTGAGGGCCACCTTTGCCATTTCTCTAAACCTTACCCCTGCACCTAAAATACTGTATATCTTCAACCCGTATTTCCTGCCAAAACTCCCACCCTCTCTCCTGTCATTATCTTACCTCGTTGACCTCCCCACACCATTCCAAACCCTTCACAATCATAAACCTCACCTCCCACGTGGATTTGCCAAGCTGGCAATCCTAAATCCCTCAAATTCGATCAATGGTTGATATTACTTTGAGTGGGCAATACTCAAGATTGAAGGCTCATATTGGGTTTGTGTTTTTACACACACAACAAACACACATGACTCATTTGTCTCAGCAAACTAGCACAAGGAAGAAGAGGACAAAAAGTCAAGAGGACCAAAGAGATAGAACCCTAGCTCATTTTCTATATAAGTCTTTGTAAGCCCTTGAGGCAAAGGGAGTTCAGTAGTTTTAAGCTTAGTTTTAACCTAGTACAACTTTTTATGTACTTGTAATATTTTTTTTATATCAATGAAAATTCAGCTTTGATTTTAAATTTGTGTTCTAATTTTTAAGATAACTTGTGTTACAAAAGCTCACCTAAGCTCTTATTTACTATCTTAATATCCTGCTTTAACTTTAAAAACTTAAGCAAAACAATCTGTTAAGAAAATCTAAAAAAATCAAAAAAGCTCACCCTTAAAATTACCTCAGCTAAATTCATGGATGATAGGTCAAAATTGGAAGGACTTATAGACCCTACCAGCTTGTTTTAATACAAGCTGGAGCTTGTAGATTGTGTGTTTTAACCCTGTTTAGAGCAAGGGTAAAAGGTAAGTTTTTTTTAATTTTGCTTATTACTGTAGAAGTGCCTATTTCTAGCTTATTATTGCTTAAATTGCTTATTTATGTCTTATTTATGTTTGTTATTAATTTCATGCTCTTGTTTTAAGTTTTAAGTAGAAACTGCCTTAATATGCTTATTTTTGTCTTTTGCTTATTTGCTTATTTGCTTATTAAAGTGCTTATTTGCTTTTTCTTTTTTACTTATTATTGCTTAATAGTTCATGTTTGATATTTGTCTTTAATTTTTTGTGCTTAAATCAGTCCTTAATAGCTTTAAAATCTGTTTTCAAAAATCTAAAGGAGTGTTTGGTATAAGTGCAAAATGGGTCAAAAATATTTTTCAATGGGTTGGCAGCTTTTGGCCAACTTTGGCTAATCTTAATTAGCTATTTTGAATTTTTTTTCCAAAGATTTTAAGTCTAAAAGGTGTTTTTCAAGACTTTTCTTTTTTCTCTCAAAACTGTTAGTGTTAAAAAAGGTTTAATGAGCTTATTTAGTGTAAGCTTTTAAAATCCTGAGGTAAGGTTTGAGTTTGTGTCATTGGTGTGTGCCAAAGTCAAGTAGTTAAGCCTAATTGGTTTACCTGCAATTTTTTTTACATCTGCTAGCATAAGTTTAGTGTTTTCAAAAGTCAAAATTACCCATTTTTGATTGCAAAAATCAGCAGCTTTAAATTGTTTTTAGAATCTTAAAATTTGAGCATAAGCTCATCCTAAGCTAGTCTAAATCTGTCTTAACTTGGTTTTCCTTTTAGAGCTTATTTGAAACTTATTTTTAAGCCAACTTAAGCCCTTTTTCTTTGATTAAAAGCTCCCCTGGTGCAAACCAGCACCTTTTGGTGCCCTTTTTAGTGCTTATTTTTAGACCTTATTCTTAGCTTTTGGCTTTTCTAGAAAGCCAATAAGCTCTTTTATAAGACCTCATAAGCTCAAGCCTTAATTCCCTCTCTAGGTTGCTTATTTTTAAGCCCAAAGTGGACCTCCTTTGACTGTTTTGCCTGCAATTTGTACCCATTGCTTATTTGCTTGTTTGGCTTATCTGTCTGTTTTATCTAGCTTATTTTTATGCATAGGGCTTATTTAGGTTAGGGTAGCTAGTCTTTTTTGCTTATCTTCAGTTTTCCTTAGCTTATTAGTCTTTTAAGCCCTCTTGTTAGCTTTTCTTAAGTCCTAGTGTAGAAAGTTAGCACTGCCACCCTTTTTGATTGCTTATTTACCTGCTTATTCTTAGTTTTGTAAAAAGCTTTTTTTTAATATTGCTTATTTTCCTGTCCTTTTTAAGTTTAAAAAAATATATATATATTTTGAAAAAAAAAGTTTTACAAAAAGGAGAGGCAAGGGTCGAACCCCAGACCTCCCCCTTTCCAAGCACTTAACAAACACACTCCAAACCACTCGGCTCCGGTAGGGCTATCCGTTAGCCTCTACATCCATTATTGTTTTATGCACTTGTTAGCCCAATAAGCCCATAAGCGTTTTTGCTTTTTCTGGGCTTATTTATAAGCCCTACTTTCCTGATTTTATTTTTCGTAGATTAAGCTCATCCTTAGCTATTTTCTGTAATTTTTTAGGATTTTTAGAAGTTTGTTTATAAACTTTTCCCAATCTTGTGTTTTTGTGTGAAATAGAAGCCTAGACTCAGAATTTTTTTTTGTCAGTGGGTGGTCCTCTTAAAGTCTGGGCGGTCCCCTTAAAATTAAGGGGGTCGTCCTTTATGAATTAAGGGGGCCGCCATCTGTTTGAAAAAATTTCTCAGGATTTTTGTCAAACAATTTTTTTTGATGATTTATTTATTATCCCAAAAACTTAATCGATTTGTTCCATCATTCCTAAGCCTAGACGTAAGTAGTTAAATGACTCATGTTTAAGTAGTTTACTTAGGATATTGGCTATGTTGTCTTCCGATGTGACCTTTTCTATAGAGATATTTCCTTTTTGAACATTATAGCGAAGGAAGTGATGACGAATCTCAATGTGTTTTGTTCGTGAGTGTTGAACGGGATTCGTACTTAAGTCTATAGCCCCTTTGTTATTACACATTATTGGAATATCGTCTAAACTAACACCATATTATATGAGAGGTTTCTTCATCCATAGAGCTTGTTGACATGCCTTTCCGGCGCTTACGTATTCCACTTCGATTGTGGAGATGGCAAGAGCGGTTTGCTTCTTTGAAAACCATGATGTTAGACAACATCCCATAAACGTGCAAACACCACTAGTGCTCTTGCGATCCACGTAATCTCCCGCATGATCCGAATCCGCATACACTATTGTTTCTATGCCGGATCCCTTAGGATACCATAATCCTAAATGCGTAGTGCCTTTAATGTATCGGAAGATACGTTTAACCGCTTCTAGGTGAGAGGTTTTAGGATCCTCTTGAAAGCGGGCACAAAGGCAAACACTAAACATGATATCGGGTCTACTTGCCGTTAAGTATAATAAACTACCTATCATGCCTCTATATTTGGTATTATCTACGGACTCACCTTCTTCGTCTCTCGTGAGTTTGGTTTCCGTAGACATAGGGGTCTTTATTGGCTTAGAGTCTTCTAGTCCAAATTTCTTAAGCATTTCCTTAATATATTTTGATTGATTAAAAAATATTCCATCATCTAATTGTTTTATTTGTAATCCTAAGAAGAAATTTAGTTCCCCCATCATACTCATTTCAAACTCATCATGCATGATCTTGGCAAAGTCATCACACATTTCTTGACAAGTTGATCCGAATATAATGTCATCAACATATATTTGGACAATAATGAGATTGGAGTCTTTCTTTTTAGTGAAGAGTGTGTTATCTACCATTCCCATGGAGTAATTATGTTTAATAAGAAAGGCTTTTAATCGATCATACCAAGCTTTTGGGGCTTGTTTTAGACCATAAAGAGCTTTCTTAAGTTTGTAGACATAATTAGGTTTTGCGAAGTCAATGAATCCCGGAGGTTGTGCCACGTAAACCTCCTCATTGATAAAACCGTTAAGGAATGCACTCTTCACATCCATTTGGTATAACTTAAAGTCTAGTGCGCAAGCATAAGCTAAAAGTATTCTTATGGACTCTAGTCTAGCTACGGGTGCATATGTTTCGTCATAATCAATTCCTTCTTGTTGATTATAACCTTGGGCGACTAACCTAGCTTTGTTTCTAGTTACGACGCCATTTTCATCGAGTTTATTTCTATATACCCATTTTGTTCCTATAATGGTCATATCCATGGGATTTGGGACTAGTTCCCAAACATCATTTGTTTTGAATTGGTTTAGTTCCTCTTGCATGGCCATTACCCAATTTTCATCTTTTAATGCCTCATTTATATTTTTAGGTTCTATTGTTGAAATAAAGCAAAAGAAATTGCTTTTGTCTTGAGCTTGCGACCTAAGAGTTCTTTGATTTAGATTACCAATAACGTTTTCTAGGGGATGAGTTTTAGATTCTTTAATATTTACAATTTGATTATTTTCTAATGAAATGTCTTCAAGATTATTGCCTATGGGTTTTGTTTTACTAACCTCAATAGCTTCTTCTTCGACTAGCTCATCATCTTCTAATGGTGATGTTTTAGGCGGGGGAGGAGTTTCATCGAAAGTTACATTCAACGACTCTTCAACTTTCATTGTTTGTTTGTTAAGTATTATGTAAGCTTTACTATTTTGCGAATATCCTAGGAAAACACCTTCGTATGACTTAGGGTCGAACTTGGTGAGGTAATCCTTTGTATTAAGAACAAAGCATTTACTTCCGAATACTCTAAAATAGTTAAGGTTTGGTTTCCTACCTCTTAACAACTCGTATGGAGTTTTTCCTAAAATACGTCTAATGGAAACTCTATTAATTATATAGGTTGATGTATCGACCGCATTACACCAAAATTTTTGAGGAATGGATTGTTCGTTTAACATGGTTCTACTCATTTCTTGTAGAGTGCGATTTTTCCTTTCTACTACCCCATTTGATTGTGGAGTACGAGGAGCGGAAAAATTGTGAGATATCCCATTTAAATCACAATAGTTTCCGAATTGTACTTCATTATCAAATTCCCGACCATGATCCGTTCTAATTGATACAATGGAACATCCTAATTTGTTTTGGATCATTTTGCTAAATACTTCGAATTTTTCGAAGGCCTCGGTTTTATTTGCTAAAAATCTAGTCCATGTGAATCGAGAATAGTCATCTACGATTACTAAGGTATAACGATTTCCTCCATAGCTTCGTATGGCGGAAGGGCCAAACAAATCCATGTGAAGTAGTTCTAGGCATCTAGTTGTTGAAACTATATTTTTAGCCTTGTGACTTGTATGAGCTTGTTTTCCAATTTGCATATCGTCACAAAAAATGTCGATCAAATTTAAGCTTAGGTAGATTTTTCTAATAATACCTTAGATCCAATGATTGTAATTAATTGTATATTAGCGTTGACCAAATCTCCTAAGCCATAAAGAGGAGTTTGTCATCTAAGTTGCAAGGACATATTTTTATCTTCTGTTTATTTCCTAATTCATACATATAAGCCCTCTTTTTCTAAATCTTCTACCTATTGACCTTTTTGTCTTTAATTATTTCGCTATCGTGTTCGGTAAATAACTACTTTACATTTTATTATCACATATTTGACAACACTAATCAAGTTTAAATTTTAAATAAATCTACGTGCACAACATTTTCAATATTATGGAGTCAATGAGAAATCGTACCTTGCCTATGATTTTACCGCGAAAATTGCTTCCGAAAGACTTTCCCTCGTTATACGCTTTGTATGTAGATACAACTTCGGTACCCTTCATATGTTTCGAACATCCACTACTTTAATCCACTCGGCGGGCTTCTAAGTTAATTCCTAACAAATCTCATTTGATGCTTGAGCAACAGACAATTTCGTCTTTAGCCTCATCTTCGCCACTATCACTCCATGCTCCTCCAATAAAAGCTCTTTGATTATTGCTTCTTGGTGACTTTAGACATTCTCCGATGAGGTGATTCGAATCTCCACATCTAAAGCATTTTCTTTCACTTTTACCATTTTTGTCATTTCTACTTCTTTGAAATGACTTTCTTTCGTCTCGTGGTTGTCTTATAAATCTTCCTCGTCTTTTGAAGAATTTCTTGAATTCTTTTACGACCATGGCGTAATCTTCGTTCACTACCGGAAGTCGAACTATCTTCATCACTTGATTCATTTCTTGCTTTTAAGGCAAGAGATCTAAATTTGTTGCTCTTTTACTTAACCTTTCGGAGTCTTTCTAATTATTAACATCATAAACTTTTAATTCCAATAAAGTCAGTCAAATGGACAAAGATGTTAAATCCTTTGATTCTTCAATAGCCGTAACCTTTGCACGCCATTTAGGATGAAGTGCCCTAAGAAACTTCCTAACATAATTCTTGCTACAAAACCTTCATCAAGTGCTTTTAGACTAGTAATAATAGTATTAAATCTAGCAAAATCATTATCTATCGATTCCTCTTTTGGAATCGTAATTTCCATATATAATTTGAACAAGAAGATCAATTTATATTTTTGAACTTGACTATTACCTTGGTGAGTGATTAATAAAGTATCCCAAATTTCTTTTGTGGTTTTACACATAAAAATTCTTTCATGTTCTTTCTTAGGTAAAACATTATAAAACATCATTTTAGCTTCATTATTTTTTGCAAGTTTCTTTTTAAGATCATCGTGTTGTTTATCGAATGGTACAAATTTCAACTTTTTTAGTTCTGGATTATTTTGAAATAGAAGAAAATCACCAAAGTAAATATCACACAAAGATCTAGATCTTTGATTTCAATAATTTTTCGAATCATTTACAATTATAAAAGCAATTACTTTCAAATATTGGTGGTTCTTTGGCATAATTGCCCCTTTTAAATATTTTTTCGATTCCATAGATCTATTTAAGGTTTTAAAAAAACATTTATTTTAAAACCATGTTTGACGTTGCTTCTGATACAATTGTGGAAAACTAGAAGGGGTGTTTGAATAGTTTACCGCTTCCTAATTTTATGTTTAGTATTGATTTAAAACTTAGAATCGACTTTAAGTGAATTCACAATGAGCACATTGACAATTTAACTAATCAAATCATTAATGACAAGATATAAAATAAGTATGAAAGATAAAGATAAGAGGAAGATCAAACCACAACACGAGTTAAAGTGTTCGGTAACGAAGCACCTCTGCGCCCTACACCCTCCCCTAAAAAAAAGGTAAAGATAACGAAAAAAGTAAGGGAAAAAAAAAAAAAAAAAGAAAAAGAAAAAGAAAAAAAAAAAAGAATAAAAGGGAAAAAAAAAAAAAAGAAAAAAAAAAAAAGGAAAAAAAAAAAATAAAAAAAAAAAAAAAAAAAAGAGCACCAAACACGAAGTTTTCTTCACTATGTCAACAAGCTCTCCTTTAGGCGGAAAAACCGTACACAACATATCATACACCAATTTTGAACACAAAGCCAAATTCGAGTTCTAATCCTATGTATAACATCTATCCGACTAAACCACACTACTTCACAACGATTCACAGCTTCACTTCACTACACACCTTTTCTTCACTTTACTCACACTTCAACCACACAATCATCGTCACAACCTTTCTATACTTCCCCTCATCACACAACTCACTTCAACTAAAAACTAACTTGATCAACACCAATCTAACACTATTTCCTAAGATCACCCGATCCAGCTATACTTACAATGATAACCACAATCTACTTAATATACACAACTACGATATACACCTTCACAATATACACAAATGATTTACAGGATATACTTCTCTTCACAACTTCACTTCAACTAAACACTATATTGATCACACCAATCTAACATTACTTTTAAGATCACCCCGATCCAACTATATTATAATGATCACAAACAAATCTACTTAAATACACAACTAAACGATACACAACCTTCACAATATACACAAATGATTTACAAGATAATATACAATTGCAACTAGGTTGCAAAACTACACACTAAGCTATAATACTTCTTCATACTTGATGGAAAGAAGAATTTCCTTCTTTTTCACTTGAGGATCAAAGCTTGATCACTAAAAACAAAGCTTTATGATTAAATGATAAAATAATGAAAGGAGAGTCTAAACTATTTTAGAATAAAAGAAAAGTAGTGTGCAAAAGTAAGAAAATCAAATAGGGAATAGTCCAGTTTTATAGGCCATCCTGACTACTTTTTGTCGTGGGCGGTCCCTTTACCAGGGTGTTGGTCCCCTAAAATTAAGGGGGCCGAACTTATAATTAAGGGGGCCTACCCAGACCAGACTCTCTTTTTTTTGTCTTTATCAGGGGAGGTGTTTTCTGAAAATTTCTAGTCTTTTTTTGGTAGAAAATTTGAATTCAAAATATTTATTTGAATAAAACCTTTCTTTTAAATCTAAAAATGTTTTGTAAAAGATATAAAAATGTTTGTGACATTTTTATAAAAAATGCGAGGTTGAATAAAAATTCCTTTGATCATAAAATGCATTAAGCATTTGTTTATTCATACCTTTAAGTGATTAAATTTTCAAAATGAAAATTTACTACTAATTACTTGTTTATATTTAATTTTTCATTAATCGTTTATTTATATTTTGTGATTATCAAAACGTAGAATGATCGAAAAATATTAATAATGTTTTTAGGCATTATTTCTATCAACACAATGCATTGGCCTCAACATAGTCTAACACACTCCACATCATCATTTCATGAGTTTATTAAAAATACTCCACATTGCATTGGACTTAAAAAAACATGTCGTGTTAGATGAAAGTAGGGAAGGTAAGAAAACAAAAAAGTACAAAAACGGGCCCACCATTTGAGTATAAACACCATATGTTAAGAGAAGAACACATATTAAACCTTTAGGTTACACAATGGTATTGAACTACGAGTTGTCACTTAAATCAATTTCAATTTCAAATGTCACATAAGGTGCATGTGGAGCATATTAGTTGTGGAAATTAAGTTGTCAGTATTTCTTTTGCAGATTTAAAAAAGCAGTTTTTTATGATTTTTACAAAAGAAACCTTAAGTCTATACAAATTTTAAAAAGAACCTTCTACAAAATAACTCGTCCCCTCCCTTCTCTATAATTAATCTAGTCACACGTGGCTAACTCTATTTTTATGAAATTTGTTTTGTAAAGATTTTGTGATTGTGTAGGATCCCGATCTACACTTTCACTTCATATTACGAACCACGAATCGAACTAGAAAAGAGATAAAGAAAGATTGAGTTGATTTAGAGAGAGAAAGAAGAGAGAGAGATGAGAGAAAAAGAGAAAAGATATTTATTAGAAAATGAGAAGAGGATATTTTTTCTAAGAGAAAAATATCTATATATACCCCTACACATTTAATGTGACGCGCGAGATATTTAACTAGGACTCGGGCTCGGGTTTTGCTTGGGATTAAACCCGAAACATATACAATATTAGATTAACTATCGAGCCCGATTCCCGATATTATACTATTACAACATTAACTAATTGATTGACCGAGACTTAAATACATAATGAACGAACTTCCAGTTCGACTCAATATTTTAGCTAATAATCATCCCCCGAAGTGAGTTAAAGTGATGGACACTTCCTTCATGCGAGATAAATGAGATTGCTTTTGTCGTTTAAGCTCATGTGGTCTTGGTCTTTTTCTTTGTTATTTGTTGTAGGTTTGTTCCTTCATGCTTTGCGATCTAGACTTTGAACCTTTGTCATTGTCTTTATCATCTTTTGTCCATCTTGCGATCTATGTCTTTGAACCAACATTCTCATATTAAGCCCTAATCTTGAAAGCTTCAACAGAGTTAGCGGAAGTCTTTGTCTTTAAATCTTAAGCTTCATGATAGATTGTCCTTTGTAGATATGAGCATGAATATGTAGTAATGAATCACCTTTGGTTTCATTGGGATATCCGTCACACGTTTTAACCTGCAGTTTACATTAGTGATAATTCAAGAATTGATTTGAAAATCAATCGACGGTTACTTGTAAAAGCGTTTTGTAACACATCGGAGTTTTAATTCTTTTAATCAAAATTCATCAACCGTCAATCATTTACTGACCAAATTGTATCCAGTTGTCCACAAGAATGCTTCAATAAAGAATCTCGCAAGTCACACTACCAGAGCTTGGTTTGATGCTGGCTCAAGTAGAGATTTCCATCTTCATGTGAATACAATAGTATCACTCGGAATGATCTGGCAAATATCACAATGATATTGCGTAGGACTCGGATAACAACTTGTGAACTTATGATTATCAACAGTGTTTGAAATGGAATGTTCCTAACGATATTTTGATTGATCTCTTGCTCTAGACGTGATTAGTGCAATTTTGGTTTTATACTCGGAAGGTCTGGAGCATATTACCACCTAGTTCAATATCAACAATCTCGGGAGTTGAGATATCATAATAATGTGTGTATCTCCGTGACAAATTAGACAAGTTTCTGTATAAGAGAAACCCGAATGGTTGGTAAGGGTTGTGCATAGTCATCACTGGTTCATGATGTCGTTTCAATGTCACAATCAACTTGTGATTCCATACACATAATTAATGACTCGGTTACTGCCTAAGTTGTGTGGAGGGTTACTTTCTTTACACCCTTTATCCATACATTTCTTTTTAAGTCTTCAACCCCTTCAATGCTTACCAAGACGTCATTACTAACACCTTGTTGTGATTGTTTCCAGGTTGTTAGTCAATCTTAGTCGCTATTATTTCCATATACATTCATCTCCAATCATACCTAAGGACAGCTAATTTCTAACTTTGGGATATCCCATGGTAGGATCCTCCTGTTCTGTGGATTATATGATTGATTCCTATCCTAACCACCTTATACCTGCAGAAAATCGTCGTGAAATTAAGATGTTGTTGGGTATAACGAACCATAAAACCTTTTTCTTCACACATTGAGTCGAATAGATCATAGTTTCAAATTACATTTTTCTCCCCTTATTTATAAATAAAAACACTAGTTTTGAAATACCTTGTGATTTAAAATAATGTCTTGAAAAATCTGTGGGAGAAAATATTATAGCATGACTGGTTGAACATTTGATAATGGTTTTTGAATACATAAGAATTGTCGTTGTTGTTGTAGCTCCAAGAACATTAATACTTTGTTTTTTCGAAAACTCCCCTCAAAAAAATAAGGACAATTAAAAGAAATTGTTGTCTTTTTGAAAAACATATTGAGGTTGGAGTGTTGAACACACAATTTTGAAAGATTATGAATTGTCTATCGAGAAATTCTAAAATTGAGTTTCAACTTTGTTGCAAAACAGATTTAGAGGATTACCTCTTCTAACGGTAAGATGTAAGCGCACTGAAACGTACACAATCCTTTTTCTTGAGCTAAAAACATTAAAAGTCATTGTAAGAACATCTCAAGACCGAGAAATGGTTAAATTTCTCGTTGTGATGTAAAGTTTAAAACCTTCCTGTTTATTTGAAGTCCAGGTTATGTACTGACATTTGCACATAAGCCATTTAGAAAATTAGAAATGACATGTTTAGAACTATTGAAAACTCTCGGCTCGAAAATTCATTTACACACCCGGGTCAATGTTAATCGACTATTTCTAAGCACGTAAATGGTTATCGATACCAAAGACCATGACGAGAAGATTCTTTAGACATTATCTGATTTTTCTGATTTTGTATTTATTACGTGTTGTCCTCAGCATAGCTATATTGATGGTGGAATCAGTAATTCACAACTCTGTGTCGTGATGTAGCTTCTTGTTGGCTTAAGGAACAACTTTGGAACCCTCTTTGAACTTAGTTTCAATTGCTGGGTCGTGAATTCGAGTTCTGAACGTTATGATCAGAAGTCATTTGATGAAGAACGAGGCATGAACTGCGTTGTTCAAACGTTCATTGCCATAAGATCGAGCTTGATCTGGTGTGATCAAACGTCCTTTTTGAACATTGAGAACGCTGGCCTGGAGTGTTATTTTCACAACTCATTAGATGTAGCTCGTCTTTTGTAAACCATTCTGGCACTGCTTTTCTTAGATATCATAATTTCAGCAACCACACTCTGAGATTTTCTGCTTTTCATTGTATAGGCATATGCAATAGGTCCAATTCTTTGTTGCTTTTGACCATTAATGATATACCTTCACTTATCCCAGAGTTTTGTTTGGCTTTGCAATGAATATGAGGATGATCTCTATTAAACATGCTGTGGTTTCACTAGACAACCATGCGTGCAAGAGTATTAATTAACTTTCGCTGTGGAACCACCTAAAACGAACATTACACAAAGATTCAACCCGTTGGTATCCATTTAAATTAGGTCCTAGAAGTGTCGATTGTGTCCATTTGTATTCTGATGGCATTTCATTTCTATCCACCATTTCATGCCTATTGTATTCTCATACAACTCCTTAAAGTAACTCTTGGGTTCTGAATAGTGGTATCTGATGCAACTGTTTTCTTATGGGTTGTTGCAACAGATTTGTTCGCTTTTCTCTTGGGTTTACTATCACCAATAGGCACTACATCAGGCTTCTTAGTTCTAGCATTCACGTCATTCAAGTATTTAGAAACACAAGCATCATGATTAGAATTAAACACACATTTTCCACATTCAGCACAAACAACATTCACATTCGAAGTTCTGGAATTTGAACTGTCATTGTACGCAGTTACAGATTTTGTTTTCTTAGAAATACTAAAAATCCTATGGTGGTCTTCTACTTCCTTCTTTGTAAGCTTCACTTGACTATTGTTTGGCACGACCTTATCTTTAACTTGATAGCACTTAAGCTGTGGTCTGCTAACACTAGTAGTGTGATTTACTCCTGTAGATTTAGACACGTGAGGATTAGTATTCCTAGAAGCATGAGGCAACTGCGGTTCTCTATTTTGTGTTGTGCTAGTGGCAATTCTATACATTCCTGGTTTAAGCACATTCGAGTGTATTTCCGCTTGTTTTCTATTCTGAGGCAAATTCTGTTGAGTGACTTGTTTAGATGAACCATCCGACACATTAGTTTTATTAACCGACTGTTTCGTTTGAAAACTTCTCATTTCAGGAGAATTTGAAAAAGGAGTCGGTTTTCCTAAAACTGATGGTTTTGGAATCCGTTGAGCATTTGGTTGTCTAACAACAGATGGTTTATCAAACTAAGTTTCCACAGACTTTCCTTTGAATTTCTCAATGAGTTTCTTTAACTCACTTATTGCTATGTTCTTGTCTTGCATTTGAGCTTTCAAATCCTGTATTTCATGATATTGTTCATGTTCTTTTTGAAATACATTAGATCCATTTTCTTTGCAAACTGAGTTGTTTTTCATTTGTTCTTTACATTGTTGTAAAGCAAGTTCAAGAGAAATCGAGTGTTTTTCAAGTTTAGAAAAACTTTTTAACAAATTATTATGAACTTCTTTGTTAACAGATTCAGTTTGTTTCGAAAGCTTTTGTGCAAGACATTCACATTCTTTGACCTTGTGAAGATATAAGCATTGTAATCCAGTATGAGCATTTAAATCAGACAGAGAATGCAAATATGAACATGTAACATCCTTAGACACACACTCTTTGAGAAGTAGATCATATATGTTTGAAAAATTAGCCTTTTCAGATTCAAGTTCGTCAACCTCCTTTTCAAGTGATTTAACATACTCATAATCTTCATGCATTTTTGTTTTAAGTTCATGTTCAAAACGAAAACTATCATTTTGAGTTTTTATGGAAAGAGGCATTAATAAGGTTTTTATCAAAACTTCCATATCTTTAGCAGTTGGCACCCAAAAATAATCACTAGTATGTTTAAACAAGCTGATCAAACAATTTCTCTAAAATGATTGATGTTAAATGTCATGTCGTTAAAAACTTGTCTACTTTTACTATCTGACTTTCGAAACGGGTAGAAAGCAACGTTTTTAGCAAGTTTGGTTTTTGTTCTAATAACGGTTTCTCAACAATGTCTTCATAACTTCTTTGCGCGTTCAAGCTGATAAAAATACTCCCAGTGCGAGGTGCTTTGAAAAATTACATAAAGACTATTATGGTTTTGTGTAATTCATAATCTGTTTAAACATAATCTTTATTCAATTTTGATCTACTCTCATTTGCAAGAGTCATGGTCTCTTCCCTATTGGGGGCAAATCTGTTTGCAAGATCAGAAGTATCATATGGGATCTCATACAAACAGGGCTTGTCAGATTGAGCTTTCTTGAGGTACCTTGGATTAGCAAAGGTTGGTCTACCATTATAGGTCGAGCATTTGGGTGCTAACATATGAATGGTCTGAATTGACTGATTACGAGTGTAAACAATTTCATTTAAAAACTTTAATTGTTTGTCCATTTGAATCATCTTGTCAATATCTTTCTCTTTCGTAACCTTTAAATCCAAAATGACCTGGTTTTCTCTTTGAGATAACCTTCCAGTTGTGACTTTATTAAAAGACTCTTTTTGACTAACTCATCGTGTTTCTGATTGAGGACTAAAATTTCATAGGCTTTTGTTTTCAAACCTTCTTTTATTTCAATGTCTTTTAAGGCTATTAGTCCTAGAGTTTCATTTAACTTTGTTTAAAGAATCTCATAATCAATCGTTCGGTTATTAAAGGCTTTGTACTTCTCGAACTCATTATGTTTGTTCTGAAGTGCAATCAGACAACTATCCCGACAACTAATAGCCTCCCCTAGAGCCCTACTAGTCTCATCAAGGTTAGTTTTGCACTCCTCTAGTTCTTGAGTCAATGATTCATTTGCTTTCTTTAATTGCTTTAAAATCGTTTTGTTTTCCTCAGTATCAAGAGTTAAGTTTGTAATTAAATTAGCAAGCGCAGCACGCTCATCAGCACATTTTGCAGTATTATTCTCAGAATGTTGTCTCTCATTGGCAAACACATTTTTTTCATCATTGTTTTGTACCTATTCCAATGGCTGTTCAGTTGAACTGGATTCTTCTGGTAAGACCTCCTGAATCTTTGCCATGAAACTGTAATGTGCTTCCAATTCCTGTTCATCAATCTCTTCATCCGTGTCCGCTAGCCAATCAGCTTGCTCAGCTTGTAGTGGAACACCTTGTTCAGCTTGTTTGCACATCATTATCTTTTCCTTGTGATACGTGTAGTCTTTAACCCGCTTTGGCTTCCTACATTCTTTTGCATAGTGGCCAAATCCCTTGCAGTTAAAGCATTGTATCCCATTCTGTTGCACTACCGGACTGCCTACATTTTCCCTTGCCCCAGCAACTGTCATTGTCCTTTGAATCCCAAACTGCCCTGACTGATTGTCGTTGTTATACCTTAGTGTGGTATCTTCAGTCTTGTTCCTGGAGTTTGAAGAAGTTCGAAGGTTGTTGTTGGTAGGTTTGTAGAGCCTTTTGAAATACTTTGCAAGGAGTGCCAAATTCTTTTGCATGTCCTTATCCCTCTGAGCTTGTTCAGGATCACTGTCTTCTTTAAACATTGACCAGTCTTGTGGAGTAACTGGTTTTAGGCGCATCTATTTGCATTTGTGTCTGGTAGATGCCAATAGGTCTTGTAGAAAGATGATGTTGCATTTAGATCTTTGTGGTTTTGTGCTTGATAGTAATTATCTGAATCGGTGGAGCAGCGTCAAGAAGTGCTAATGGATTTGACTTTTGGCTATTCTCTCAGCACGGATATCATTGACTTCATTTTGATACTGCTTCAGAATGTCAAAAAGTGTGTGATATGAGATGGTGTCTATTTCTTTTGATTGCTTGTCAACCATCACAAATCTTGACCATTCTGGTTGAAGTTGTTGAAGAAATTAAACATTCATTTGCATTGTAGTAACTTGCAAATTGTTCCTTGTTAACTCATTCATCAGTTTGTAAAAACCGCAGAGTTAATATGATTCCATTGACTCTCAATAACGGGAAGTAAACTTCCCAAAATTCCCAGAACAGATCGGTCATTTAAATCTTGTGAGGGGAGATCAGGAGCTGAGCGGCTTATATGGGGGTGGGGGAGTGTGCGAGGGGGGCGGTGGGAAGGTGAGTGGCGAAAGTTCATGAAATCCCCCAGTGTATGCTTTTCAATGGTTATCCACATCTCATTCGCTGTTTTACAAGCATCAACAGTGGAATAGATATCATCTCTAATACCAGTTAAAAGCAAGAAAAATGCTTCTTTTTCAGACAGAAAGTGTTCTTTGTTCTCTCTCCTCCTCTTCTTTCTTCTATTTTTTTTCTTTTTTCTTTTTTCTTTTTTTCTATTTTTTTTCCCTTCCCTTTTTCTTTTTTTTTTTCTTTTTTTTTTTTTTTCCCTTTTTTCCCTCTTCACTTTCTAAATATTTTTTTTTTTTGCTTTCTTTTTTCCCCACCCCCATTTCATCTTTTTTACTTCATTTCTCCTTTTTTTTTGTTTTTTTTTATGGAGTCATGTTCAATATAGTTTCAATTGCTGTTATGTTGTTGAACTGCAAGACGACCTTAGCTTCCGTAAAAGCTTGAATAAATTACACTTGTTGGATGTAAGGACCATTTAGTATGATTTTTTCAGTCCCTCATATTATTTTTTGTGTCAATGTACCGTAGAAACGTGATCTCCACTTTGAATATCTTCCGGGTCAAGCATTGATCGACGATCTTCGCACCTGCTGCCATGATATTAATTGTGCATTTGACTATCTGTGAGAATGTGTTGACTGGAGGAGCAAGATGGAATGAATAATTATGAAATTATGAATGTGAAGATTTGTTGGATCCTAAGTGATGTGATGTTGATTGATGTTGTTGTGTTATGTATGCAATTCTCGTTCATGAGATTTTACACGTCTATGATTTAAAACCGATAAATTGATTGAACGGGATTTACAAAAATCAATAGAAAAAACCGTGAAGAATAATCGAGCTATTGTTGAGGTTTTGGTTTTGGGCTTATGGTTTGATGATTTGTTTGAAATTCGGCGCAGTTGGATTATGAATTTTTTTTTTACCTTATTACCAAAATTTAAATTTGGTGTAAAAATAAGCAAAAAGGCTCGTTAGAAAAATTATATTTTACTTATTTTTCCGTCAAAACGTGTCGCTAAAAGTGTCGACTCGAAAAAAAATTAACGGCTATTACAAAAATTTTAGGATTTTGATGTAAGAAATAAGTTATAAAGGCTATATCAAAAAATTACATATTACGCTAATTTTTTTTAAATCAAACGGCTGCTAGTGTAAGACAAACCGCCATGTTCTAGAATTAATCAACGCTGCTTGTTATGGCAACCTCGCTGTATTGGGCAACTCGTGTTTAGGCAACTCGCTGTTTAGCAACTCGCAGTTTAGAACTCGCCTGTTTAGCAACTCGCTGTTTAGCAACTCGCTGTTTAGCAACTCGCCGCCTACATTAAAAATAAGCAAACACTGCTAAACCTATTGACACAACTCGCCTTGTACCTTCTTACACTGCCGCCTAAATGGAGTAACTCGCCGGTTGATACTTTCCTTAAAAGAGGATCTTGTGCCCTTTGTTTGTTTCAAACCGCCACGCGAAGGAAGTGCAAGGGACGTATTTGCAAATATTCACCCAATGACTTTCTAGCAACTGAATTGAGATTAGAAGATGTAATACTTTGTAAGTTACAATCAAGTTTAAGCCACACCTTAACTCGTATTACCTTGTCAAACTCATCCATATTGAGCAAAACCTTCCACGAAGAACACTAAGCTTTAAGGCCTTATATTCAAACTTCTAGCTTGTCATTATTACATGAAAATTGTAACATCTAACCTTTTTTGATGTGTAGAACAAGTAGAGAGTAAGATTAACCAACAAATAAGCCGTGGGCTTTTTTTCTTCAAAATGGACCACGAATTTGAGCTTATTTAACCACATAAATCAGACACGAATCCACCCTTTGCTCTGATACCAATTGTAGGATCCCGTAAACACTTCACTTCATATATCATACAACACGAATCAAACTAGAAAAGAGAAAGAGAGATGAGTTGTTCTAGAGAGAGAAAGAGGAGAGAGAGAGTTGAGAGAGAAAAGAGGAAAAGAAAATATTAATTTTTATCAACTAGCTTTTTCTAAAGAAGAAAAAGCTTATATACCCCGTCACGTTAAAGGTACACGCGGGATATTTAACTAGGACCCGGGCTCGGGTTTTGCTTGGGATTAAACCCAACACATATACAATATTAGATTAACTATCGAGCCCGATTCCCGATATTATCCTATTACAACATTAACTAATTGATTGACCGAGACTTAAATACATAATGAACGAACTTCCAGTTCGACTCAATATTTTGAGGCTAACAAGTGGTAACTTTGTACTAGCAGTAGTAAACACTTAGCATATTTTCACTAGCAGTACTAAATCCAGCTGAGTAGCATTAACACAAACATGAGCAGCAATAATTAAAACAACATCAAAAAGACTTTTAATCCCAACAATCCTCCCCTAAACTTGATATTCTTCTTCAAAATCATCAAGTTTCTTCATTTAAAGCTTCATCAATACCAGGAGGATGCTTCCAAACACTTCTTTACTTCTTAAGCTGTTTCATGATGAACTTAAGAAGCTGATAAAGCCTTTCGCTTTCATCAGCAAGTATTAAGCTCTTTTCCAACTTCATTGAAAGTGTAGAGTGTAAGAGGATACTTCTTCTCTTCCAATTATAAACTATTGCAAATGTTTCCCTCTTTGTGCAACTCATCAAGGAATGTACTCCACAAGAGTCATAGCAGCTATACATTCAGCACTTTTGTATCTTGTTGATTCCTCCACAATTTATGCTTCTACATGTGGTTCAATCATTGTTTTCAAATCTCCTCCTATAACAAACAAATCCAGCCTTCCACATTTGGTCTTGTTGAACTCTATTTAGCTTTTACCCACTTGTATAAATTTCATGTCAAAAACTTTTTAGCATTTGGACTAAAGATCATGTTCATTTGAAACTTTCCATCAGCTTCTTATTTGATATAGCATTTTCTTCATTCTTTATATCTCTATCCGGCCAAACATTACTCTAGGAGACTTAAATCGCCAAAGGTATTGCATCAATTGCTAACGCTTCTTCATCTGGGATTGATTTTCATAACTGTTTAAGCTCTGATGTTTCTTTGTCATCTTCCACCTTTTGCTTCTTTGTAATCTCTTATAGCTCTGTTCCTGCTCTCTTTTCTTTGCCTTCCACCAACTCTATTCTAAAGTCTTCAAATGTATTTACCTTTTTGAATGCTTTGTTAAACATCTCTTGGATAGAATCAAACTCTTTCAACTTCAAATCTTTGAGCTTGTATCCTTCCATGTTCTTTAGGTAAGTACACATTATTTTTCTCTGTTGAGCTTTTGTTGGTGGTTTGTTTCTTTTCTCTTCTGCTCTTTTAGCTGCAAAATGCTTTCTTCTTTTCTCTAAGAGTTGTTGAAATAATGTAGCATTTTCTTTAATAGAAAACTCTTCTTGTTCTTGTGCTTGCATTCTTTCAGCCAATTGATGATCAACATCAATATTTGCCTGTATATATCATCCCATGTTTCAATCAAGGCATTATTGGCTTCTTCTTCTTTTTTAGCTTTCTCTCTTGCAAGATCTTTCTTCTTCATCAAATTCAGCTTGTAAATTTAAAACGGTTTCTTTATCAATCCGGATTTGATCTTTCTTTTTCATAGGCTTTACAGGTTCTATCAATATCCCTTTACCTTTGTAATGTGATTGTTGTGAAGATAGTTGTAAAGATATTGTTGTTGTACATTCACCCAGCTCTTGTATAACAACCCCTTTCTTCTTGGGTTTTGTACTTTTCATTTCTTCAAGTGCTTGAGCCAAAGTAATATCATCAACAGTTGCAATAAACACCTCCTCACCAGCAGAAACATTCACATCATGAACACTAACTACGGTAATTTCTACATCTGCATCAATAGCATCAATCCTCTCCTGTTTGGATGCATCCTCACCCAAACTTTCTTCATTATCAGAGGATTCTATGCTAGCAGTCAAACCAACTTTGTATAATCTCTACAGCCTATGAGTTCTTGACCTATTTTTCTTTTCAAGCTTCTTGACCTTTCTTTTCAAACTAGCAATCTCATTATGTTAAGTGGTCTTTGTCTGCTCCAAATCAAGAACCTTATTTTGTAAAGTGGTACGTAGTGCCATCAATTCATCAAGTTTACGTCTATCCTCATCACTTCGAGTGATGTTAACTTTGTGAGTAGTGAAAAAAAAAATATCATTAGAATGTTAGATACACTCTCAAATCATAGTTGAGTAGTAGTATCCCATATGGTTTTCTTGGCATCAGTGACCACCTGAATATAGTTACCTTGGGGAACTAGATTCATTAGGTGTTTCCTTGGATTAAATCTTATTTATGTTACCACTGTCCTGCTTTACTTCTAAGCTAAAAGTAGTAGTGGCAGCCCTCACCAAACTATCACCCAACTCCTTATGGACAGCCTCATCTGCAACATTTTCAATAGGATCACTAGGCTGAGGCACCTGAGTGTCCTTTCTTTTAGGCTTCCTAGGTTGTTGTATCTTTTGAGGTTGAGTAAATGGTTGAATAAAGGTGGGTGTGTGATGGGGATCAGTTGGAATTGCTGAACCTTCACCTAATTATGGTTGGTTTTGTACCTCCATTATTTGAAATAAAGGTGTTACTCTAACAGAAAAACCTTTGCCTACCCTTCTCATATTTCCAAAAATCTTTTAGTGTGAGAGGGTGCAATATATATTCTCTTATAAGTTGACATCCCATCAAGTTGTTGGTCCAAAAATATTTGTAGAAACCTTGGATACATCAAAAATTTGCCAGACAAATTATCCAAGTTTCTAAAAAATATATCAAAAATGAATTTTAAATGTTGAATTTTTGATTTGTAGCTATGCCTGATAATGGCAGCATGCCTTAGTACTATCTTAAAATCAATTACATGCAGTAGTCTTTGGACTTAGACAATATAAAATAGTATGAATTAGAAATTTCCATTGTGGGAAAAGAATGGTTTATAAAAAGTTAGTTTTTGTGAAATTTTCTCATACCCCATCAATGTAAGTTGTTCAAAAATGGTAGAATTTGGTAAACAATCAACACCTTCCTCATTTGCTAGTTGAAGATCTCTTCTAATAGATGATTCAGTAATGATTATCTTCTTGCCATCTACTAGGGCATGTAATTGTTCCTCCCCATTGATAGTTTAGCCACGACAGTAGACCAGAACTGTTCAATGCAAAAAATATATATAGTAGGATTAGTCGTTAATGCATACCTTATAGGGTGTGCATTCAAAGAATCCACAATTTGTTCAAACCCATCACTCTCTGTGGGTTTAGACAAAAACGCAACCATATTATGAGTATCTGCAAACTTTAGAGTCTCCATTTGTGTTGGGTTTTGATAATGGATGATAAAATTGAGTTAGGGTTTGTAATTAGAGAGTATTTGAAAGAATGAAATTGATTAATTGATTGAAATCAATTTAATCGAAGTATTTATGGAAAATACCCTTAACAACCCAGCAGTAGTAACTCAGCAGTAGTAAGTTATGCCTAGTAGCATTAACTTTGAGTCACCAGTATTAACTTCAATTCCATTCCAAACAGCTTTCCCATCATCAATCTAACACTTTTCTTTGCTTTTCCTGCAAAATGTTAGCCCATAAACCAAGAAAACACAAGCCATAGCAATTTTTACAATTATCACAGTATTAATTATACCTAGCAGTATTAAGTATAACTAACAGTAGAAACTCAGCAGTATTAAGTATAACCAGCAGTACTAATTATACTTAACAGCAGAAACTTTTAATGACATGAATAACAGTACTAATTCATACAAAACTTCTACAAAAACATAAAGAGATAAAAGACTTTAAAGATTTAGCATTCCAATACTAGCAATCAAATATTGAAATCTACTTACATCAAAAGCTTTTGTAAGCAAATCTGCAACATTCTTGTCAGTATGGATTTTGACCATTTGAATTAATTTCTTTTCATTGCAATCTCTAATAAAATGATGTCTGATCTCTATATGCTTTGTTTTTGAATGAAAAACAGGATTTTTAATTATGCAAATAGTACTGTTATTGTCAATAAAGATCTTGGTATGCATAAAATTGTACCCATAATCAAGTAGTTGATTCTGAATCCAAAGCACTTGTCCACAACAACTTGAAGCAGCCACATACTCAGCTTCTGTTGTGGAATTTGCAACCACTGTCTGTTTCTTGCACTGCCATGATATTAATCTACATCTAAGGAATTGACAACCTCCTATTGTAGACTTCCTATTCAAGCTTGCTCTAGCATAATCACTATTAGTGTATGCTACCAAATTAAAACGATAATCTTTTGGATACCAAAGGCCCAATTTTGGTTGACCTTTTAAGTAACTAAAACTCCTTTTCACAGCATAAAGATGTGAAACCTTTGGATTGACTTGGTATCTAGCACATGCACACATTGCAAACATGATGTCAAGTCTTGAAGATGTAAGATACATCAATGAACCAATCATTGACCTATACATATGAACATGCACTTCATCACCATCTTCATCCTTGAGCAGAGGCTTTTGAGTTTCCATTGGTGTTCTTGCAGTTTTGACTTCTGTAAACCCAAACTTCTTTAAAATTTCAGCAACATATTTATCTTGACTAATAAATATGCCATCCTTCTTCTGCTTCACTTGTAATCCCAAGAAGAATGTAAGTTCTCCCATAGAATATCTAAAATCTTCCAATGAAATAACTTCTCATATTCCAATTGCATAGATCTTCTTTGTTGACCAAATGATGATATATCCACATAAACTTACGACCAGCAAAATAACACATTTGTACCGTTTTAATGAATAAGGTATTCTAAATTTCCCTCTTTGAAACTCATTGTCCAACAGATATGTTGACAAGGTTTCATACCAAGCTCTAGGAGTTGAATGTAGGTACATCACAATGTTTTTCCAACCTTGTATACTCTATAAGGAAGTTGAATCTTCTATCCTGGTGGTTAACATACATACAAATCTTCCCCCTCTTCAATCTTCCTATAGAGAAAATCTCTTTGTACATCATTTGTTACCATCCACAAAATCTTTAAATGAGGCATAAGCTAAAAATAGCCTAATTGCTTTAATTCTTACAACAGGGGCATACTTCATCATATTTAATCCTTTTCTTTTGTGTACCCTAGATGCAAACTATACGTACTCTGCTTTATTTCTTATTCACAATTCCCTTTTCATCCTGTTTATTCCTGAAACCCCCATTTAGAGCCTATAGCCCTTTTTCACTTTAATAATTCCAATAAAGTCCAAAACTTTTTGTACTTGTATTGTAGAAGCTCTTCCTGATAGCTCTATCCAGCTTGGATCCTTCATGCATGAATACCTTTTTAGGTTATTCTTTGAAAAAACAAGCAAACAGATGAGGTAGTTTGAAGTCGCGTTGTGGTTGGTTCTTTGTAGAAATTGTACTAACAAAACCCATAGATTCTCTTAAATTCTTTGAATCTTTTTGTTTGTGTAGCTGCATTGCATAATCTCCAATCTACTTAATCAAGAGGGTGATCATTTTATGAATTCTATTTCGTTGGATTAGGACGGACTTGACTTGTTGTATCCAAATTGTGTAATGTTGGCCTCTGACACCATCATCTTTTAAGATGTCAAATATTGCTTAGTATCTATCCAAAAGCAGGCATATTGTGGGATCAAATGGAAGTTCAATGCTTGTTTTTCTACCAACTGCATTAACCTCATTTAGTTGCCGAACAGCCTTAACACTTGAACTAACAGTTATTAACAATACCTTGCAGTATTAACTTGTTTGTGCTGTTATAAATTATCTTCCTTCTTTTGATCTTTACAATCGCACTATCTTTTCTTGGATCTTAATCAACCTTCTTTCTCGATCATCAACTTGAAGGTCTTTATCCATCATAATGAGAAGTCTTGGATCTTAGGAATATGGTGATCTGCAGTCTATAATGGTAGTCACAAAATGATTTTCATAATCTTTGTCAGATGTCTGTATCCTTTTTAGGCTTTGACCTGCATTATCATTTGCTTTTGTATTCTGCGCAAAACGCTATATTAGATGTGTGTACATGCAACAATCGTGGCTTCATAATGTTATTATTCTTGTTATTGCATCGACTAATATCAAATAGCCTAATCTGCGTCTGGGTATCTACCTACAACTTTAGGTGTACTCTCAATAAATCCGTAATATGCAAGTTTATCATTCCACTATCCTGGTGTATACTATGAGTACTCTCCATGGCCTTTTCTATTCAAGAGTAGTCCAACAAAGAAACCTTCATTAATCTTACCATCGAAATTTGCCTAAGTGAATCTATGGTATTTGAGAATTGGTTTACAAAGACACCAATGTCTCATTAATCTTAAATTTGGATGGTTTCTACCATGGAAAAGATGTTCGTATGGGGTGTGTCTTGTATATGAGGCTTAACTACTAACACTCTATTTTGCACATTGCAAGCAGTATTAACTGCTTTCTGCCCAAAAAGTAATTAACACACTTAGAATCAGCTAGCAATAGTCCATAGAGCCTCCAATTAGTGTCCTATTCAATCATTCTTAGCAATCCTAGTTTGTTGAGGAGTTTCTACACTAACACTAAATTGTCTCATAATCACCTTCATCTCACAAAAAATGATTCTATTTCTCCTGTTTTTGAACTCAGGTTCATTATTCACATCTAATCCCTTAACCTTGTGATCTAGTAGATCTATTTATCCCCTGTTATAAAGGCCTTAAGAATGCCACTAGTCTCATCCTTAGTAGCTAGAAAGAAAACCATGTAAACCTACTGTAATCATCTGTGACAACTAGGCAATATATTTTATTCTTAAGGCTTTTTAGAAATGTTGGACCAACCAAGTCCATATGCAACAAATGTAAAGGAAGATTGATTGAGTTCTCTGTTATGGACTTACAAGAAGCTCTGTGCTGCTTTCACTTTTGACAAGCAACACAGGTTTGATCATTTTCAAAAAGTTTGGAAAATAAACCTCTTAAAGATTTCCTTAAACAATTTTTTCATGGTTTAAAATTTAAGTGCCTAGCTTTATGCAAAGTTTAGATTTCATCAGAATGTGGTTTTTGCAAATAGGCAAGTAAAACCTCTTTAGGAACTATGTTCTTTAAATCAACACTATACATATTGTTCTTTCTAGGAACTCTAAGTAAAACTTGACTTTCATCAATTAACTTAAAGTTTGGAGATAAAACAATACATTCAATGTCATTAAAAAGAACATTATTCTTTTTATCACATATTTGTGAGACACTAAAGAGATTAAACTTTAACTCTCTCCTTCCCACCCCTTTTTTTTTTCCCTTTTTTTTTTCCCCGCTCAAAAAATTTACACATTTTCAAACTCTAGATTACCAATTTTAATGGTATCTCTTTTCTTGTTTTTCCTCCTTTGGCGGTTCCCTCCAACAAGGTACATATCCTCCATCTATCTCTTCATAGTCTGTAAGATAGGACATGTTCCCTATCATGTGCCTTAAGCATCCACTATCAATCACTCCTTGATCCTGTAAATCCATTTGTGGATTGCCCTGCACATTAGATAAGAAAATCAGTTTCTTTTGGGGACCCAAGCCATCACTGACTTGGATCTGCCTTGTGCATCAATATAATCAAACTTTTTTAGGGTGATTGATGCACTGTTGTGTTTAGAAACATGGTCAAAAACTTTATGCTTTGGTTTCCAAACCCAACAAGCTGAGGCCTTAACAGCATTAAAATTATTTCCCTTAACAGCATTAACTACTACTTTTGGCCTAGCAGTATTAATTTTTTTACCCCTAACAGTATTAACCCTTTGATTAATATTACTGTTTTTAAATGTTGTGTTCTTATGAATGGGCCTCTTAACAGTTGAATGTGTTGTTTTAGAAAGATATGACATTGGTCTAGCAGCATTCACTATTGTTTTTGAGTGAGCAGCATTAACTTGTCTAGCAGTAATAACCAATACTGCTGTTTTTGAAATATTTTGTCTAGCAATATTAATTGATACTAAACCAGACTTCATTAGTACTGCTCTTGGAACCAAGATGTTTTTAGCACATGGGTGAGTCTTTTTAGCAAAGTTTTGATGATTCACCCTTTGAGCATTGTTCCAAACAGGTTTTACCATCCTTTGATTTTGAAACTATTTTTGATGGTAATTGCAATCAACCTGTAAATGATCAAAGCTTCCACACACATAACAGGCCTTATTAAACATCTCAAAATTGCTTCCTCATTTTTGAGACATCATATTGTTCCAATTTCTTTGATTGCCTCTTGGACTGTGTGTGTTTTGCCTATGTTGCTCAACTTGTTTAACAGTTTTCCTAGTAGTTTTTTCTTGTTGTTTATATTTGACAAACTCTTTCTTAACAATACTAGGCCTAACTGTTTTCTTTTCAGTTTTAGGCTGAGACACATCCTCTTCCTCATCATATGACACCCATTCTTCAATACTTGGGGCATTATCACACTTCCTAACTACCTTAGGCTCTTCTTTACTATACATAGCTTTATAGTTCTTAACTACAGGCTCATTAACAAACTCAACTAAACCAGTAAAAGACAAGTCAGGTGTTGGAGGCATGCAATTTCCTGTGTAGGGAGGTGGAACTGCATTATAATTTTCATAGCCTAAACCTTTCTTGCAATTGTCAACTATCTAACACTCTATGAGCTTGTTTGAACTTTTAGATGCATGTTCAAATTTATCTACATTAAGTTGAATGCCATCTCTTTCTTTTTGAACTATTTCAAGTTTCTTCCTAAGCTCTCTAATAGTTATTTCTCCTATATGAATTTCAAATTTTAAGCCCTTAATATCTTGTAAATAAATAGACTTATTTGCTTTATAAACTTTAAGTTTTTCTTCTACTGACTCCAAACTTGTCTTATAATCTAGAACCATTAACTCAAATTTCTTTAAATCTTTTAATAGTTGATCATTTTGAGATTTAAGAAGTTTAACAGTTTTCAAACAATATTTTAAACAAATAGAATCATTGGATACCTCTGAGTTAGGACATAAAGATGAGAAAGCCATGAGTGCATAATTAGGTCCTTCCTCTACCTTATCACTCCAGTCATATCCACCAAGACCATCACATGACACAAAAGCTGTGGAAGTAGATGTTTCCACATGCACACTCCTTCTTGAGCTCTCCTTGTTCTTGTTGCCTTGATTTATTTGAGCTTTGTACTCCCTAGCAAAATGTCCCCTCTTGTGGTAGTTGTAGCACTCCACTTTGGACTTATTAGAACCAATAGTCTCATTGCCATTAACAGTAAGCTTCCTTCCTGTATTCTTTAAAAACCTTCTTGCCCTCATAGTCAACATGGCCATTTGCTATCTCAAATCCATCTCTTCCATGTCATCTGGATGGATTTATTGCAAGTCCTAATGTACGAGTTGAAGACTATTTGGTTGACTAGCAAAGAATGCATAAATAATAGCATCACTCAAGTTATCAATATTTGTAGAGTTAGCAGCATTAACCTGATTGCTAGCAGTAGAAACACCATAAGCAGTATTAACTGCTTCATTAGTGCTGCTAGTGTAGTTATTTGAAGAGGACACAAAAACCATATTCTGTGTGCTTGAACTTAAGCTAGACATCCCTTTAACTTCTAGTTCATACACCTTGAGGTTGTTGTAGAGATCATCCATGCTCATTGTATCCAAATCAGCTTTATTCCTCCACACAATAGCATGTGTGTTCCACTCAGGTGACAAACTTCTTAATAACTTTTGATTAACATCTTCTTGTGAAAGCTTTTCATCTAGAAGCTCTAACTGACTCACAAGTTTTTGAAGCCTATCAAAAGTTTGATCAAGCATCTCTGAGCTTAGAGCAGTGAAGTTTTTATATTGCTGCTTTGAGAGATTCCTTTGAGTCTTTTTTGTAGCTGCATTCCCACCAAATCTCTTTTCAATAGCTTCCAGCAACTTCTTAGCATCCTTTATAGAGTTAAACTTTAAGTGATGTTCATTGGGAATGCCCATCATTAAAGTACTTCTAGCTTTCACCTCTAATCTTCTCTGAGCCTTTTCTTTAGCAGTTGTAATAGGCATCTCTATCATAACTCCTTCCACAATTTTTGTTTTTGGTAAGGTTGCACCATTCTCTATGACTTCCCACAGTGCATAGTCTATCATCCGGATATATTGTTCAATCCTCATACTCACCAGGTTTGAGCATGGGAACTTTGGATGCAGCCACCATGTGTGCAGAATCTTGATCCATATCTTTTTTGCAAAAACAGTTCTTCTTAACAAGCTCTGATACCACTTGTTGATCCCACTTCAATAGATCAAATTCCTTAAGCTTGTTTAAGGTTTAGATATAGTAGATAAATCTAACACAACTATAGTAGAAACTACTTTTTGAATGTATCAAATATTATGCGGAATCTAATCTTTAATATTAAGAAGAGTTATCAATGAAACAGTAATTCAATGAACATACAATTTAACAAATCAGCTACAATATTATTAAAGATAATAATACGAATACTCTCAAAGTATTAGGGTTACAAAGACCTTGAAGCTATGAATTGTACGTCTAATAATACTTCAAACGATTGATAAAAGATATCAAACTCTGTTGATAAAATATAATGCTTAAAACATTACTAATATTTTTCACATCTTTACGTTTTGATAATCACAAAATATAAAAACGTTCAATGTAAAATTAAACGTAAACAAGTAATTAGTAGTAAATTTTCATTTCAAAAATTATATCACTTAAAGGTATGAATAAATAAATGCTTAATGCATTTTATGATCAAATGAAATTTTTATTCAACCTCACACTTTTATAAAATGTTGTAAACATTTTTATAAACAGTACAAAATATTTTCTATAATTAAAAGAAATGTTTTATTCAAAATAAACATTTTGAAATTCAAATTTTTGGTCCTAAAACGGCTAGAAAAGTTCTAGAAAATTCCCCCTACACTAAAGACAAACTGGGGAGCGCCTATCCTAGGGCGGCCCCCTTAAATACACGGGCGGCCCCCTTAAAATTAAGGGGACCACCCACCTATTTAAGGGGACCGCCCCTAGGTAGACGCTCCTTCAGTTTGTTCTATAAATACTGGACTTTTTCCCACTATTTTCTCACCTTTTGCACTCATTCTTTTTGCTCTAAACAGCCCACATATCCTCTCCAAAATCCTTTGATCATTTAATCATAAAGCTTTGTTTCCAAGTGATCCAAGCTTAATTCCTCGAGTGCAAGAGAAGAATACTTTCATCATCAAGTGAAGAAGTATTATACCTTAGTGTGCATAGCAATCTTGTTGCATCCATATCACATACTTGTAAATCATTTGTATATCTTGTATTTGTGTGTAGTAGTTAGATCTTGGCGATCTTTGTAAGTATAGTTAGATCGTAGTGATCTTACCAAGTAGTGTTAGATAGTTGTGATATAAATAGTGTGGTGAAGTAAAGTCTTAAAGTTGTGAAGAAGTTATGAAGTTGTGAAGCTGTGAAGAAGTTCTGAAGTTGTAAAGAAGTTGTGAAGTTGTGAAGAAGTTGTGAAGTTGTGAACAAGTAGTGAAGTCGTGTTGTGATAGATTGGTTCTAGCTAAGATTAGAACTCAACATTTAGCTTTGTGTCATAAATTAGTGTAAGCAACATTGTGTACGGTTTTCTCCGCCATAAGGGAACTTGTTGACATAGTGAAGAAAACTCTCGAGTTAGGTGCTCGGGGAGTGGAGTAGGGCGAAGAGGTGCTTCGTTACCGAACCACTATAAATCCTCGCGTTGTGGTTTGATTGTTCTTACTCTTATCTCTTGTCTTACATTATTTCCTCATATTATCATATCAATTGTCTAGATAAGCATATTGTTCATATTGTACAAGTATTGAATTCACATAAATTCGAATCTAGATTTTTTACAAACACTTTAAAACCTTAAGTTAAAAAGCGGTAAACTATTCAACCCCCCTTCTAGTTTTCCACAATTGGTATCAAGAGCCACGTCAAACAAGATTTTTAAAATAAACTGTATTTTAAAACTTGAATCGATCTATGGAATCGGAAAAATATTTAGAAGGGCAATCTATGCAAAGACCACCACTATTTGAAAGTGATGGATTTATTTATTGGAAAAATAGATTCGAAACTTATGTGAAATCAAAAGATCTAGATCTTTGGCATGTTATTACCTATGGTGATTTTCCTCCTATTCAAAATAATCCCGAAACTAAAAAGGATGAAATTGTACCATTTGATAAACAAAACGATGATCTTAAAAAGAAACTTGCAAAAAATAATGAAGCTAAAATGGTGATTTATAATGCTTTACCACGTAAAGAATATGAAAGAATTTTTATGTGTAAAACCGCAAAAGAAATTTGGGATACTTTATTAATCACTCACCAAGGTAATAGTCAAGTCAAAGATAATAAAATAGATCTCCTTGTTCAACAATATGAACAATTTACGATTCCAGAAGAGAAATCGATAGATAATGCTTTTGCTAGATTTAATACTATTATTACTAGTCTAAAAGCACTTGATGAAAGTTTTTCTAGCAAGAATTATGTTAGGAAAATTCTTAGGGCACTTCATCCTAAATGGCGTGTAAAGGTTACGGCTATTGAAGAATCAAAGGATTTAACATCTCTATCACTTGATGAACTCATTGGAAACTTAAAAGTTTATGAAGTAATAATTAAGAAAGATTCCGAAATGGTCAAAGGCAAAAGAGAACAAAATAGACCTCTTGCCTTGAAAGCCAAAAAGAAATCAAGTAAAGAAGATAGTTCGACCTTCGATAGTGAAGACGAAGAATACGCCATGGCTGTGAGAGACTTCAAGAAATTTTTCAAAAGACGAGGAAGATTCGTAAGACAACCACATGATGAAAAAAAGTCATCCCAAAGAAATAAAGATGACAAAAATGGCAAAAGCGAAAGAAAATGTTTTAAATATAGAGATCCAAATCATCTCATCGGAGAGTGTCCAAAACTATCAAGAAACACAACGGTTGTTTAGGAGAAATACCAGTCACAAACGGTGTTGTCTGGGTTTTGCCTGAACTCCCACTGCATAAGCCCTGGCTACAGCGTTGCCATTTCCCTGGTTCTTGTTCTTCCCTGGGGGTGTCCTTCTTGAAGTGGCCTAGAGCCCCACACTCAAAGCAAACGATGGCATTGGTATTTGCCCCTTGGGCTCTCGGGTTGTTGTTGTTGCGGTTGTTGTTGTTATTGTTGTTGCGGTTGTTGTTGTTATTGTTATTGCGGTTGTTGTTGTTATTTTGCCAGTTGCAGGCCGGGATCCTACAGTCTTAGCCAAGGTGGCAAGATTCTTGCAGTTATTGCTGTTGGTATACCAAGGGACCGTTATGTGAGTTACACTTGGGACATAGAGGTTTAGTCCCTTCATACGGTTTCTTGTCACCGTTCCCTGCAGCATAAGCCCTGCCTGTGTTCTGCCTTTTGTTCTGTTGTTGGTTTTGGTTATTTCGGGAAGTGTCTTCAAACTTCCTCTTGTTTTCTGCCTGTCTCTCAGCAAAAGTGTTAATTCTCCTATCATTAATTCAGTCGCCATCTCAATAGCCTCTTGCATGGTTTTCGGCTTCGGATTGCACAAACACTTGAGTATATAAGGTCGGGCAGCCACCGACATACCTTTCATTTTGGCTGTCCGCTTCAGGGGAACATACCTGTCCCACACAGCAATGCCCGTTTCTGCGAAACGTTGGTTGTAGGCTACCACATCGGTGCCTTTTACTTTTAGGTTCCACATTTCTGCCTCAATCTTCTTGATTTCATTCCTCGGACAATATTTAGTTGTCATCTTCTTTTTCAAGTCAGTCCACGTCATTGCATATGCAACATCATTAGTCACTGTCCTAACATGTGAGTTCCACCATGTTAGAGCAATTCCCATAAGAGTACAAGTGGCAAACTTCACTTGATTCTCCACGGTGCAGTTACTTATGCGAAACACGGTTTCCATCCTCTCAAACCATTGGGTCAAGTCGACCACTCTTTTTGTGCCCCTGAAGTATAAGCGGTGACATTTCATGAAGGTCTTGATAAGATGCAACCTCGAAACAGCGCGTTCATTCCTCTTTTCCCACCAGTTCCCGAGGTTAGGGCTTTCATCGCCTTTTCGGGTCGTAATTACGTGCTTGCAAAGAACAAGCAGTGCACCCCGTCGATCATGGCCTGAAGTTGGGCACTGGTGACCGAAGTGGTGGTATGAGTGTCTGTGACTGGTGTTGGTGTTGCATCTGGGTTTAACCTCGTGGGCCTTCCTCTTGGTGCCATTTTCTTAAATCACAAGAAAACATAATACCCGTTAGATTTCAAAAATCTTAACCATAACCCGATGTATACATAATAAATAAAACGAGATCACAGCACATGGTGAAAATACATAAACAGTATGAAAATTAACAAATAGACATTCATTCACACTAAATTCGATTTCATATAAAAATTATCCATCCTTTCCCTATAATAAATTGGGAAAATATAATACTTGATTGGTTTTAAATACAACGATCACAAAACACTTAGGTTACAAGACAAAATAACTAAAGCCCATACTAAGCTGAGATAATACTCGTAATTACTTAGTAGGCTGAACAAAAGTAGCCAGATACATGAACAAAAGATTAAACAGAGTAGCTAGGACAAACAAAAGATTATTCAGTCTGCTAGCTAGGAATAACCCATAATACTTAACAGACTGTCAGTAGCTACAGTCATATACCAGTCTAAAGACTGCTACTGGCCTCCTCTGGTTGCTTCTGGCTTCTGCAGGATCCTTAGGGGTCCATGCTGTCTCTGAAGATCGATCATCTGAGTCTTGAGGGCTCTTCACTATCTTAGTGCCACCACTAAACTATCTTTTGTCTCTTGATGGTCTGCTCTTCAGCAGTTCTGTAATTCACGTCTGTCTCCTCGGGCTGTTGCCTGCAACTCAAGTGATCTCGGACTGCCTGAGCCCTCTGATCGTAGTCTGAAGTGATGTGCCCCGGAATGTACTGATGCAAGCATCTATCGACTGTGCCAAGCCGGCACGAGATACTCTGGCTCCTCCTCCATCAGAAGGGCAGTGCGTCTATGGAATGGCCTATCCCTGTACAACATGTTGACTCGGGCTCTAAGTAGAGCTCGGTTATGTGGCCATCTTCCAGCTTGAAATATATGATCTCACCTCTGTGTCAACAGTAGTAGCCAATCAGGTACTTCTGATTGACCCCTCTAGGTGTGGTCGGTGCAATCTTCTGGATGGTCCTACAAGGTCTCTCATGTATCCGTTAATACCATAGCCTAACTCTTAGACGTTTCTGGCGTCCTAGAGCGGCATCTAACATATCAGCAAATCTATAAAGGTCTACCCTAGTTGTGGCAGGTCCAACCTGCCTAGCAGTAGATAAGGTACAGCTTCGAACTCTTCCGACCTCGTATCTTTAGGAACCAGGAGTAGTAGTACGTCACGGCCTCTTACGAAGCGGGTAAACACTATCTCAGGCATCTCAGTCTCATGAACAGGAGATGGTAGTGCATCTCTCTGTCTAATCCCAGCAGCTCGGGATCCCAGAGATCCCTCAACATATGTAGGGCTATTGGGTGGTGGTGATGGTATAGGTAATGGTGGAGAGGGTATCTGAGGAAGTGGTGATGAGTATGGAGAGAGAGGTGATGGTGGTGGAGTAGGTAAGGCTAACAATCTCTCAGCAACTTCCTCGGAGAGGAACGGTGCCGGCGCCTGGGGTCGGATGGACATCCTAGCCGTGACGCGATAAGCAAGGTATGGGTCCTGGTCAGCTGAATAAGCAACAGCTGCAGGGTCGGCAGGAGCTAAGTGCTCCTCCTCCTCTGCATCATCATCATCATCATCGTCATCGTCAGATGGCTCCTCATCATCCCTGTCGTCTCCTCTGTCAGCAGGATAGTCGGCTGGATCCTCCTCAGGATCCTCCTCATCATCCTCCTCTGGGTCCTCCTCAGGGTCGGACTCCGGTATATACCCTGGTGACTGATGAGTAGGTGAGTCAGCAGCAGGCATTGGCTGCTCCTCAGCCGGGAATACCTCATCGTCCACTGGTAAGAACTCCGGGTAAACAGGCTCCGGAACAAATGGTACATAGATAGGTGAAGGTGGTGCCTGCTCTGGCTCCTCAGGGCCAGGCACGTAATCTGGAGACGGTGGATCCTGAAAAATAGGTCCTTCGGCTCCTGGTGATCCTATGTCAGATAGGTCCTCATATGGGCTGGATATCTCAGTATACGTAACTGTAGAATCTTCCGAATCCGACATGCTCGAAACTGAAAAATCAAAAGTGACTTATATAAGTATATTAATATAAGACTATTATCCTTATATACGTAATATATTATAAACACGTATATCAATTATGCATGTATATAGCCTAACCGACTAATGCAACAATTTGTATATGAATACCCCGTAAAAACCCTTTTGTATGTATGCAATGTTTGAAAACGGTTATAGTCCAGCAAAAACATTTTGACCTGGTTCTCTATAACCTTGGCTCTTGATACCAATCTGTAACACCCCCAAAATGGGTCGCAGCGGAATAAGGATCCGGGGCGTGTTACTTCAAGATCAACAGCACAAGATATATATAAGAACGACACAAAAAGTCGTTTAAATTGATACATTGGATTTAATTATAAGACATAATACAAAAGCATAAAGCTTTACTTGTTCCTTGTTTAATATTACAAAAGACAACAATACATTTCCCAAAATATGATGCACATAAATCTTTAAGTGTGCAATCCAAAATGTAATCCAATGCATCCTTGGCACCTCGTGCCTATTGACCTCCTGAAAACATTGCTTAAAACGTCAACAAAAATGTTGGTGAATTCATAGGTTTATGTATTTAAATTATGCAGGACCGCAAGACTTTCCCGTGATGTTACAACATATGCCAACAATCACAAAACCAGATTACTGTTGCACTAAGCTCATGACACTGAAGCTCAACCTATATTTGCTATTTTAGCAGTTATTTTGCCCGTACAGATGTTGTAACCCGCAACATCCAAGTCCGACATGGTCAACGTTCGTTCCCGGTGATAGCTAATCACCCAAACGGGGAGGTTAATCCCAATAGATCTATTTATAACATTCGCGCTCACATAATGCAATTAACAACTACATCTATGCAATTGACAGTTCATGATAATGGGCTCAGGAGGGTTATCGCTACTTAGGCAAACACATAATCAATATACTTTAAACACTTGCGTCCAATTTATAAAACAAAGCATGTTTTCACCCCAAATAATAGTAAATCAGTAAAACTGTAAAAAGTGGGGCTATGAACTCACCTTGAGTACTGAAAGTCCAAATAATCACAGATAAAACGTCACGCAAAACGTTTAGATGCAACCTATTTAAATTAAGGTCGTATAAGTACCGAGTACTTTAATTAATAACATTGAATATAATCTTATAGTTGTTACATCGTACTATCGTTCGGGCTATCATAATTAAAGAGGTCATGACATGACGTACGAGGAGTTAGGACACTTTAAATCGTAAATCCAACAACTCGTCGATACGCCATCCGAAGAGGCCTCATTATGAAACTCCCTAGTATTATAGCACTTTGATAACCACGTAATATTCTATATAGCATAATCACCGACTAATCGTTTTAGTAAAATAATATTTATAAAGTGAAAACGTTTATAAATATACTTTTTGTAAAAATGACCTAATTTGGTCGTTTTAAGTCCGTTGCTCGCGTTTCTTACGCCCACGTCTTCGTAGTAAGACGAGTGATCAAAATATTACATTTTCATGTTTTTGATATTCTGCGATGAATAGTGATTTTACTGTTCACAACAGCTAGTTTGTCGTTTTTAGGTTTTAATTAGCGTAAATTCGTAATCGTAATAACTTATCCGTTTTAATCCCGATTTTAGTGATTCCTTCGAGTACGTCTTTGTTATTAAAAGATGTATTATATTTTATAAAGTTGGGTCCGCTGATGAATAGTACTTTTACTGTTCATAGTTTATAAAATTACTTTTATAAACTTTAATTATCGAAATAAAAAAAAAAAATAAAAATAAATCTCTTTAATTATCGAAAATGTCGTAGTTTATTCGTTATAGTTCCGTTTTTAGCGATTCTTTCGAGTACGATCTCGTAATTAAAAGTTATATCATATTTTTGATGTTTTAAAAATATGAGTTGCTGTAATGAATAGTAACTTTTATAAAAATAGTTTTATAAAAGTATTTATCGTCGTAAAATCGTAATTAACGTATCTTTTTCGTTATAAATCGGTTTTTCGAGTTTCTTATCATTTTGGAATCGTCACGAGACGTATTATTATTATATTATGTCAAACTTACTGTATGGAATTCGGATTTAAAACAGCCCCTAAGTATTTATGTGTATAACTTTATAAAAACCTTGTTTTATGTATTATTTAATTTAGTAGTTTTATTATTTAAAACTCCCTAATCGTATTTTTAAACATATGTGATACTTATAATAATGTCCAAGTTCTCCATAAGGTCCCTTATAAATTCATCTGTAATAAGTTTATCAATTTACTTTCCGATTATATTCACATGTGAAGATTATGTAACCTTTAAACCCTATTGTATTATCTAAAAATGTTATACTTTAAACCATATTGTTAGAACATACTTTAAATTCATTTTTCCATGATATATATAACAATAAGACCATAGAATAAGTGCATAAATTCATAAACATAAATGAAAACTCATTTTACATATTAAAAAGTCCTTAGTGGTGATTTAGCCATAATTAACATATAACACATAAAATAATGATAATAAAAAGTATGAAGGAATTAGGAAGACCTTAGGGACGATGTATGAGATGAGAAATAAATGCTAAACCCGTGTTTAGACTCAAACCCAAAGCTTACAAGCTTTTAACCTAGATTAGGTTTGAAACCGTAATCTTTCCTTAGTGGTGATTATAGCCATATTTAACATATAACACATAAAATCATAAGAAATAAAAGTATAAAGGAATTAAGAAGACCTTAGAGATGATGTAAGAGATGAGAAATAAGTTCTAAACCCGTGTTTAGATTCAAAACCAAAGCTTACAAGCTTATAAACCCTAGATTAGGTTTGAAACCCTAATCTTCCCTTTTCTTCCTTAATCCTTGCAAATGATGAACCAATGCTTGCAAACACCTTAGTATGCCTTAGGATTGATGTGTAAAGGGTTGTATGGATTGTATAAAAGTTTTGTATGATTTGCTTAAGTGAGCTTATTGAGCCGTGGGTTAGGAGAGGAAGAGGAAGAGAGTTTTTGTGATTTATTGTTAAGTGTTTATGAAAGGAAGAGTGCATGCATGCTATATATAGTCAAAATATCTAACTAACCTAACCATGGTTACTTTCTAACCCTTGCACAAGGTTAATTTGCCAAGTGGTTCATGGTGTAAGAGATGGTTCCCTAGATCTTTCTTAATATCTAGATATTATGGACAAGTTGTTAATTCTTGGTCCTATCATCAAAATTTTGGCACATATACATATATGTGATGTTATATTTATTATTTTGGGTATTGGGTGTAATCGTGGGTATTCGTTTAAGCGTAGATAGGTTTTGGTGCTTTCGGGTATGCCGAAACGCGTTTTATCGTGAAACGTAAGCATTTTACGTAGCCAATAAAAATAAGATGTACAAAGTTATTAATTATCCTTATAATAATCATATAACACTTGCTTGATGTAAACATTTAATCGTTTAATGCCCGTTTACATTGAATGATCATTTTTAGTTTACGCGATTTAACTTAACGTTTACGGTTTAAGAGCAAACGCGTAAAACCCTAAAAATAAATTGTGAATTACATAATGTCATACAATGACCTAAAACATGAGGTGTTATAGTCTCCCCCGGTTAGCTGAGCCTTGTCCTCAAGGCTTAAGACGCAGCACTTGACGACGGCCCGGTCTTTGAGAACAGATGTGGGTATTTCTTCCGGAATTGATCTTCGCGTTCCCATGTAAACTCTGGACCTCTCTTGGAGTTCCATCGAACCTTGACTAATGGGATACGGCTTCGCTTCAACCGTTTAACTTCACGATCTGTGATCTCTATAGGTTCCTCGACAAACTGAAGCTTGTCATCAAAATGAAGTCCATCCAACGGAACGGCTAAGGGTTCGTCGGCATGACACTTCTTTAAGTTGGACACGTGAAATGTATTATGAACTCTGCTCAGCTCCTCAGGAAGCTCGAGCTTGTATGCAACGTCTCCAACCCTTTTTATTACCTTGAAAGGTCCAACAAACCTGGGATTTAATTTCCCTCGTTTGCCAAAACGTACAACCCCTTTCCAAGGCGAAACCTTGAGCATCACTTTATCTCCAACCTCAAACTCCATCGGCTTACGCTTCAAATCAGCGTAGCTCTTTTGCCTATCACAAGCGGCTTGCATCCTTTGATTAACTTGAATGATTTTCTCTGTCATCTCTTGAACTATCTCTGGACCGATGAGTTAAACTTCTCCAACCTCAGCCCAACAAACAGGCGAACGACGTTTTCTACCGTAAAGTGTCTCAAAGGGTGCAGCCTTAATGCTAGCATGATAACTGTTTTTGTATGAAAACTCGACCAATGGCAAATGTTTAACCCAACCATTTCCAAAGTCGATCACACAAGCTCTAAGCATATCTTCGAGAGTTTGAATAGTTCTCTCGCTTTGTCCGTCAGTTTGCGGATGATATGCCGTACTCATATCTAAACTTGTACCCAAAGCTTTCTGTAGTGACCTCCAGAAATTTGATGCGAACCTAGGGTCATGATCACAAATAATCGAGACCAGTATTCCATGCCTTGTTACTACTTCCTTTAGGTACATTCTTGCTAGTTTCTACAGAGGGTCAGTTTCTTTCATGGGTATAAAGATTACTGACTTTGTAAGACGGTCAACGATTACCCAAATGGTGTCATACCCTTGTGATGACTTAGGAAGCTTTATGACAAAATCCATTATGATATTGTCCCACTTCCATTGAGGTATCTCGGGTTGTACTAGCAATCTCGATGGTCTTTGGTGTTCAGCCTTAACCCTAGCACACGTTAGACATTTGCTAACATAGGTGGCGATGTAGGCCTTCATATTGTGCCACTAATATAGCTTTTTCATGTCTTGATACATTTTTTCAGAACCCGGATGGACAGAGTATTTTGATTTGTAGGACTCGTGCATGATCACGGTCCTTAAATTCCCATAACATGGCAATCAACTCCTACCATTTAAGCATAAAGTTCCGTCGGC
>BQNB010036742.1:6797-49914 GCA_026074375.1 Tanacetum coccineum | reverse complement strand
GACAAATAGAGTGGTCAGTGTAGCTCATTTTGTATTCCACTAAAATCTAGAGTAACTCTCGTTGGGTAGTGATAATTAAGCTTGTACTCTTTTACTTTTGTAAAAAGATGTATTAAGTATAAACTTACGTTGTTGGTTATATGCTCATGCTACTGGACGATGGGGATTAATTTATTCTTTGGTTGCTGTTATCTTATATCTACGCATAACGTGGTCTCACCTTACCTACTTGTTGGGATCACGGAGTGTCATGATTTTCCCTTGAATGAAACTTCATATACATTTTGTTCCCTGTGATTTTCAGGAAACAATGACAACTGTTGATCAAGGGATGAGTGTTGAGGAAATTGAGCGGGTTATAGCCGAGCGAGTGGCTAATGCTATCGAGGCTATTGCCATTTATGAGACGAAAACCAACATGGCCCGTAAGTCAATAAGCCAGACCGAACAACAAGAATGCAAGGTAGCAGAGAATGCTAACAACAAGACTAACCTGTTAGTTGTCCTGATATAACAATCACGACACTCAATGGCATAAGTGTCACCGCTATCATAAAATGTAACCAACCCTGAACAAATATCAAAGGTGGCAAGATTCTAGTGTTCACCAGGTTCATTTAATGGAATAAAAACCTATGTAAGAAATTATAAAAAAATACACATCGTTAGTTAGCAATATATTTATCAACCATGTATACATTTGCAAACAATACTTTCAAAAATAAACCATGACCTATTCAACTGCACTCCAGGGTAAATTGTAAGTTTCACCATTAGCATACCAAATTGGCATTGAGTTTTGTAAAAGTAGCTGAACAAAATAACTCGAAACCATGGCCCAATTAGCTGACTTTCGTCTTACATGCCACATGTACTCCACCCATATATCTATATGCTGTTAAAAGACAAAAATTAAAATAGTTAATTAAACATTTAAATATAAAGGGAAAAAATAATGAAAAACTATTTAAATACATACATCATCCAATAGCCAGCCTTTTCTTGGAGGATCTAAGCAAACTAAACATTCCCAGAACTGTTGATCAACCATCCGATCTTTACACCATGGAAATCTACACCGAAGCATACCAGGTTTTCCAAGATAAAGATCCAAATCCTCCGTTAACCAAACATTGTCTATTGATGTGTTACATCGAGAAAGGTCCTATAGAAAACATAAACTATATTAACAAAATGTGAATTGTTTACTACATACTAGTAAAAGCACAAATAATTTCATACCTCAGACCATGGTTTCACATATTTCAGGTATTCTGTCATGTCTTGATTAATTACACAATGGCCTACTGGTTTATGTTTCAACTTGTTGTATACTTTCAGCCAGCTAAAAGAAGTTACACCACTGCAATGACTTCTCTTACTAGGTACCACACGTGCCATATCCTGCTTCATATGGTCTGAATTCATAATGGATAACTCACGCTTTTTATATTCTTTTTTATAAATTGTTTCCACTTCAAACATCTTTTCTTCTTCACGCATCATCTTAGCCTTCACTTCCAATCTTAGCCTACTATCCTCTTCCAGTTTTTGTTCCTCTTTAAACATCAAAATTTCTTCCACCTCTAGCTTCATCCTAAACTGCTCTTCAAGGAGATATTCCTGTAAATGTGACAACTATTAGAGCAAATCCTTGTCATAATAAACTAGAAACAAAAATTGTGTGCTTCACCTCATCAGCATCTTCCTCAATATCCAAATCTGAACAGGCTGATCCACTACTAGTACTAGGAGACTCAAACAATTCGACAAATTCTTTATTCAGCTCGTCGTAAAAATCAGTGCTAAGATTGGAAGATTCTTCACTAAACTCCAATTTTTCAACCAATACACCATTTGTTTTGCGAACAAGAACCTATAACGCAGATATTTAAAAATGAGTCAATCAAAAGTGTGGGAACTTTTTGTTCAAAACGTTAGGGTTAAAACTACATACCTGAATAATTGCCTGAAGTTTGAATATACGAGAATTCAAGTCTGTAATAACTTGATCTTTAAGCATGCTTATCTTGCTCCTAGGCACGGTGGGTATCGATGTAGTTAGTATTCTAGAATACTTTATCCGTTGACGTCCAGATACAACCTTGTTTAGGTAAGAATAAAAAAGATCTTGTGTTTGGGCTGGAGTACTAGGTATGTAGTTCTTCAAAAATTCATTGTTAAATGTCCATCGTTCTGTCAAGTACTCACTAATAGTTGGTCGAAGATCAACTGTTGGTTTCGATTCCTAAACAATACAAATTCATTGTTAACTGTGGCAATGATGAATAATGAAAAAACAAGTTTTAAAAATCATACCTTGCTAAAGAGGTAACTAACATCAGAACTTTTAAAGATAGCCTTTCTAGACCACGCTAATCCTCTAGGTATAACTTCACTGTCTTTAGTCCACCAACAATTGATTTGTTGAAATGACTCCAAAATCCAAATCTAACAAAATCAAATCTAAATTAAAATGAAATAAATTAACATTGACATAACCAAACATGAGTATATACGCAAATACTAACCTTAAAATACCAAACAAACCCCGACAACGTATAGGTGGGAACATAGTAACGAGACATATGCAATCCCTTAAGGTGCTCAGCCTTATGATTTGATACTATGTTTAACATTTGTTTGTACAAATGTATCCATATATGCTTACCCCAAGGAAAGGCATTCCATGCTTCCAGATTGTCTACCAACCTCATAAGTGTGTCATCAAATTCATGAACCAACTTACGCCCCATAAAGATAACCTCTAAGGACAACAACAAACATATACGAACCACGTCTTCGTCACCTAGTTTGGAAAAGAACTCCTCATCCTCAATAACAACAATTAAATCTAAGCTAGTTATCTTTTGACCTATCCGATGAGGAAATACCCGAGAACAAATGTCACACCCCCAAATTTCACTGCAGCGGAAGACTGGATCTGAGATTGTGACTTCATGGCATGAAGAGGACTTGATACAAGAGATAGACATCTACATGCCAATATACCAATGCAGACTCCTTATATTCCGTAAGCTAGAACACCTGAGAAAACATTGCTAAAGTGTCAACATAAAGTTGGTGAGTTCATAGGTTTTGTTGTTTGATAATAGCGATGAACCACAAGATTTATAACCATAGCCTAAAATATAGTAATCATATATATCACAATGAAAAGTATTTACTATTGTCTAAGCTCATGACACCGAAGCGTTAACGTGTACCATCATAGGTAGGCCCATGCAAATGTTCAACCCGCGACATCCGTAACTGACTCAAATGAAACTGTGTGTGCTTGACTAATGTCAGTCCAAGACAAACAGGGATGTCAATCCCGATAGATCTATCTATAACATTCACGCTTACGAGTAATTAACGGTTCATGATAAATTGGGCAATATAGCAAGTTGGGTTGAATAAGGACTTAGACCCAATAGTAAATCAATAAATGTACTTGTGTTCATCTGTTAAAAATAAGCAATGTTCTCACCCTAAAAGATGATTTAAAACAGTTAAGTAGGGGCTATGAAAACTCACCTTGTCGGTTATTCGTCTGGAATTGATAATGGATCAATGTACGTCAAATAGTGACTCAGTCAAACACCTAAGTAATTATGACAAAGTCTGAGTTTACATTCTAAACTTAATGTATAAAATGAATTATGCAAATGGGTCATAAAAGGGCATTGTCGTTTATGAGTTAACGTTTTATGTTTTCAAGCGTTGATTTGGCTCCAGGGACGACTTTACAACTATAAGTATCTATACAGGAATTTATACTATTACGCGTCGTAACTTATATTTACAAGTCCATGTGATTTACATCTAAAGAAAAATATAAAAATTATTTATAAGTTACTAAGTTTATATATTTTATTATCGCGTTTATTTATTTACATCGTAGCCGTTAATTAACTTGCGCAATCATCGGGTTTATATATCACGGTTCGTTTGACTCGTTAAATTAATTATTAAAGATTATTAATTTACAACTAATACCCTTAAGTTTCAAAATAGCGGATTTTAGTCCATCTATTTTCTAAATTAAGTAAATTACCAAATTAACCTTTTAAACTTTAATGTGATCATTTTTTAATCCCTCGACTTTCCAAATAGTATTACATATATAATATATGTAACTTTTATATTTTAAATTGGATTACTCTTATAACTTTCATGTTTAAAACCCGAATAGGCTTTAAAAATATTTTTAGTATCAAAGAATTTATATAAAAGTCGTGTTAAATTCGTTCATACGTTTATAATTTAAATTGGTCGTTATCATTCTTAGCTCATCGAAAATCGTTATTTATAACTCTTCTACATTCTCGAAATGGTATAGTTTCGTTACTAGTTTACCCACCCGTTGGGTCTCGGCCTGGAACGACTCAAAAAAAAGACACGGCAACATGCATGTTTTAATATATTTTGTCTAACTTTTATAAGGTAAATCACATGCAAGTATTTATACTCTTCTATGTCTAAAAATGAAGTAATTTATAGGCAAGTGGTAGAAAGTATCACATGCATATTATACATTACCAAAACCCACATGGCCTACACTCTTTCATTTTCTGTTTTTCTGCTAGGCGTCCCAACAGTGGGTTTTATCACCACTGTTGTGGTTTCCTGTCCTTCCTAACTAACTAAAAATATATATATCTAGTTCTTCCATTAATCCTACAAGGTGCCCGACTTGAATACTAGGTTACGAGGTCTTTAAATGTTGGGATATACGGACGATGAGCGCACCTGAGCAGGCCCAACAGCGGCTGTTGTGGCCACGCCTATTTGCTGCGCAACAGCCGCGACAAGCAGCGGCCTGTGGTGGCTGTTGGCACGCATTAGGTGTGTCTCAGGTAGTAATCATTTGTCTTGCATATATGGGTCTTAGTACGAGCACGATGTGCTCGTTTTTACAGAGTCTGTGACGCACCAACAGCGAGAAATGACTCGCTGTGGCTCGTCTTGGGTTACATGGTCACACCCCTGATACGGGTCGAGGTCACTACTTAAGAAATCAATTCACGCGTAAGCCTAGTTCTTGTTAGTCCCTAGTGAGCCATCGTAGCATATCATATACGTGTTTAAGGTTAATGTAAATTTCCCTTGGGTCGTTTATTTGTTTTTACACATGCTACGTTGTTTACAAAATTTACTACACGTCGTTATTTTATGCGTGCCACGACCAGAGTCCTTGCATGCGTACGTACTTATTAGTCACGCATGGGTTATAGGTTGTGTACAGGTCATGCAAAACCGAGCCTTCGTTAAACTTCATGGTGAATGACATATTAATGTTAAACTATGAGGATGACTTACCGAGGTCCAAGTTTGCCAACGGCGAGTAAAGTGATGGTGTTGAGGGCTCGAACCACTCTTGGTTACTACTTCTTTTGAAACCTGACGTCTCTAGACTTGTGAATCCTTGACTCGAACCTTATTATTTACTTCTTGTTTTCAAAGCTTTAATATGCTAAGAGTGTGCATGCATGGCCTTATTTATACTCAATTTATCAATCGTTTCCTGAAACTTTTCCATTTTCTTTAGAATTGGCATTATTGATGTTTATTATTAGGGAATCTAGTCATGATGGTGTTTTATAAACCTATTTGCCATCATTGAACCCATGGGTGCCTACTATCTTTGACCTCATTTGATTATTTGAACCAGTTAGTGTTACATGTGAATGAGAGGAAATGCCAGGTGATGAGACGTATCCATTTTGTAAGATTCGAAGAGTAATAAGAACTAGTGGGGTAATATTTAATAGTTTATAATGATGTATAGTTGTCATGTCTCTTTTCTTTTTCTTTTTTTTGAATTTAGTCACAGTTATTGATTGTAGATGGTTTCGTAAAATGATACGAGTAACTGGCTTTGTTTCATAAATGTGACGTAAGTATGGGTTTTATCGTTACACGTTCTAAAATATTCTTTTAGACACAAGAGTAATAACGGTGATATTCGCGTGCTAATTAAACTTTTCATGACGAGGAGTAAAGCTTGACGATCATAAAATGACTTATCGTTGAGATTAACGGTAAAATTTGCAAACTTGCAGTACATAACTTTTACTTAACGAAAAGAGAAATCTGATTTCTTACAGGGTGCCACAACAAAATTTCACTTCACCTTTGCTATAACAACTGAAACTAACCTCTCCGAAACGCAACCCTGTGATTAGAGAAAACTCACGCCGACCAAAATGTAGGCCACGACTATGGATATAAAATATCAAAGGCATATCATAATGTGCATCATTGACATAACACTGCTTTTGTAGCATATAGTCTATCATATGTGGTTCATGATCAAAATATGCAAGATCCAATCATTTCCCGAAACAAGTTGTCTTAAACAATTTCCTCCTTTTTGAATTCAGTTTTTCTTTTATAAACATAAAGTACTTCAACTTACTTGTTATTATCACTTTTGCTTCATATTCCTAAAATGAACAAATTCAAATAGGAAAATATACTAAAAATTAGTGATCAGGTTGAATTTTTAAACATTGTCAATCTACAGAATATTATTAACTTATAAAGCTTCATGTACAAACTATTAATCAGTATGCTTAAAGGTTCCAGGTACATATGCATTATTAGTTAAACAAAGTAGAATCACATAATAAAACACCATTCATTGAATACGATAACCATTAAGGGTTAAACAAAGATATATTAAATGACACATACTAAAACTTAACAGAAACAGAAGGATAATAAAAGGTACATGGACTGACACTAACGGAAAAGAAAAACAACCAGACAATAGACCTAAGACCATAACTTAAGACTATAACTTAAGACCATAACTTAAGACCATAACATAAGACCCTAGGAAGAAACACCAAAGCCATTCAATTTCCCTGTTTTCTTGAGCACCTTGATCTGGATCTGACTGATAGCAATCATAAAGGACCTAACTTTAGAAAGATCAGCATCGTTAACATCCCTAAGCAACTTAACAGTTTCAAAGGACAATATGCTACCCTGCATCTTCTCAAGCTCAGCAATGACGTCTAGTCTATATCCATCACGATCAGTATACTGCCTAACAATTTGGCTAATTTTCCTACTTAGAGTAAAGTCCAACTCATTTTTCTTTTTAAATAAATATAGTAACATGTCCTTAAGTTGATTGGATTTGGCATCTCTAACCAGCTGTGTAAGGTTTGCCATTTGTGGTATGTTTGCAGTTTGGGGTATGTTTGCATTTTGTGGTATGATTTCCATTTGTGGATTGTTTACCAGTTGTGTGAGGAAGTATTGCTAGGTGGAAGGATGTTTGTGTTATGATCAAACTACAACCAAGACAAACTATATATAGCCACATAGTGCATACATGTAATTAATCTACAGTTAGGTCATCTGAAGAAGTTATGCAACTTAATATATTGTAACCTATTAAGTCTTCCATGCCTAAATCAGACATTACTTCTTAAGTAGGCTCATACAAGTAACTATTGTCAGTCATGTCTAGTTAAATGATAAAGAGAAAATCCCTTTTTAGGAGCCAATGGCAATAACCAAATGAATGTCCTTCTAGAAGGCATTGGCAGTCCATGCCAGGTATACTTACAAGGAAAAAATATGAGCAAACAGGTATTCATTAAATGATGTATACTGTTTGGTTAAAAGTTGTGAAAATTTAATAACCAAATAACATATTGAAATAAGGTAATAAGCCATTTTTCCAATTTTAGAATGTTTGTCGCACTACTTTTCAAAGACTAATATGTAAGGCAATGAACAAAGACAAGTTCACACTTCATGTTCAAAAAGTCACTTTCAACAAGGATGTTCAAACACTATACTAGTTGTAAACTAATGGAACTAAACTTGACCAAGCTTATACAAGAAGTTCACATTATATAAACAATTTGCAGGTATTGGTCATTTCAAATTAAAGTCTGTAACTACATTAATAACCATCTAACCCACTTGAAATTTAAGGGCTATTGTGTGATTTGAAATGGTGTAAGAAGGTAGTAACAACATTTATGGCCATCTAAACAACTTGACTCTATATAACAATGAAAAACTAACCAATATTCATACCAAATATAAAACAGAGCAACTTTGAAGTTTTAAGCACACACATAATATTAGGCTACTGTGTGATTTGATATGGTGTAAGCAAGTAGTAACTACATTTATGTCCATCTAAACCACTTGCCTCTATATAACAATTAAAAACTAACCAAATGCTGTACAACATACAAAACAGAGCAACCTTTTATTTCTTGACAATAACAAAAATTAGGTCCATCTAAAACAGACAAAAAAATTCAATTTGGTAAAAAAACAACAAGTACGGCAAAAGAGAAAATGAATAACAAGATAAATAAAACATAAAAATTATCTTCGCAAACCACATAATGTCAATGTGTGACTGAATTAAGAACCCTAATTTTTACAATCCCAGATCTCAATTATGACGACTAAATAATCAATTAAATTAAGAACCCTAATTTTTTAAACCCAGATCTCCATATTACTTGTTGATTGATATACGGTATTTTGTTTTTTGATCCATGAATAGCAGTAGAGAGCAATTTTTTTAAGTATTTGTGTGTGTGTATTTCTTTTTTGTGTGTGTATTACTGTGTGAAAGATGGGGTTTTACTTTTATGTAACCCAAGAAAATTAAAATTTTCAAAAAATAAAACTACTATTTGACTTACCAAGTCGCATAAAAACAGTACGAGTTGCATAAAAAATAGTATTTCAATTTTTTTATTAATACAAATATTATAAAAGTACAAGTCGCATAAAAATATAAGTCAAAGTCGCATAAATAAGTACCTTACACAAACTACTATACTTACACATTTATACTTTCAAAAAGGTACAAAAAAGTACCATTTTATTTATTTTAATCAAGTTGCATAAGTCGCATGGAGTTGCATAAATCGCATGAGGGCAATTGGGAAAACCACTTCAATTTTGTCATATGATGCACACCTCCATAAGAGGCACAAATGGAATTACCCCTTACACTAGCTCCACATTTTACGCAGTCACCATTGTTTTGATTACTAACCACCAGGAATGCTATTCCCGGTATTAATACGAGCTCACCAATTTATATGGATCAATACGTCCCTACAAAGTAAAGGTCACGAGAACATTATCATTTGTCAGAATAAATTTTTTATGGATCAGTGCATTAAAATTTGAATACCAATTTCGTCCCATATGCTCAATTACTATTTGTAAATTAGTAAACTTGGGCAATTGATGATAGATGTTAAAAGGTGAATACTGAGAGAAAAAAACTGTGGCAGCAGCACGGCAATCAGATTTTCTACAGATTGATTCTCGAGCACTTTCGCACAGTTTTGTGAAGTAAAACATTGAATTTAACTTTCATGGGTTTGATTCGCTGGTAATTCCCGCAGCGATACGCAGTCTTGTGCCTCAACCAATTGAATGTTTGGTGGAAGTTCGGGCAACACTTCAATATTCTTGCAACCAACCAGACCAAGTGTTTCAAGTCTAAAAAGTTTACCAAAACTTGGCAAACTTCTGAAATCATTCCCACTAAGGTTTAGTTTTTCAAGCATCGATAAACATTCAATTCCCTCAAGGCTTGCTTCTATAAGGTTGCAGTGACTAACATCTATATCTCTTAAGAAACGTAAGCTGGATATAGAAGGAAATACTGCACTTGGTGGATGGACAATGGTGCTCAGTGTGAATGAAGGCCAAAGGACCGAACCCCATGATTTGGTTTGCATCTCTTCTCGTTGACCTAGTGTAAAAACTTGAAGATTTCCAAGAGAGGATAAACAATAAGGGAGTTCATCAATTCGAGTACCATCAGCATGAAGCTCCATTAGAGCTTTCATGTTTCTAATATGTTCAGGAAATCTGTTCAAATTTTTGCAACCAGAAAGATTAAGAATTTGAACATATTTCAATCCAGTGCAGTTAGGAGGACTCACAAGACTGGTGCAATTTCTCAAATTTAAGACAACGAGCCTCGCGAGAGTTCCAACCGATGGGTGAACTTCAGTCAAACTTTCACAACCGTCTAGTATTAGTTCTTCAAGGTTCGGAGTTTCGGTGAAATCTGGGGTCTTTATTAAGTTACGGCAGTGACTAAGATTCATTGATATCAACTTTTTGAAACCCTGCGTACAAAATGAAATAAAATGTAACATTTGACATTGTAGATTGCAGAGGTGGAAAACCAGGGCAACAGACAGAAACATTAATGGGTTCAAAGCAGTTTCGGGTTGCGTTTACTCGCAAACATATTTGTGTCCCTTTAAAATAAAAAATAATTACAAAAACTATCTACAATACATTAATAATCTAAATTTTTATTATACGTTTTTTAAATCGTTTTTATGCACCTTAAAGATATAATTTCGGCACACCTTGGAGCCTTATATGGGTTCAAATTGCCACTGCTAGCAGAATAATGCCAAAACACATTAAGAGTCACATATACAACAGAATTTTTACGGGTATACCTTTGTTCCGCTCCAAATTTCTTTGATATAACTATACGACAAATCAAGGATTACGAGGTTCTCGGGGTAGAATGTCAAAGGTAATTCTGGGAAAGGGAACCCATGCCAACAAAACAACCTTAGTTCAGAAGACAAGTATTCAAGCCTTCCAGAAATTGCATTCACTTTGGTTTCTAGCCCGAGTCTGTTTTCACGTATTTTTCCATTGACATCTCTAAGGTTATCCCAGGATCCAACATAAAGGTTTAATAGTCGAAGACTATTCAACTTTCCGAAGGTTTTACCATAAATATTTATTTGGGAGCTTGAAACATCCATAGCTAGGCCTTTAACGGATTCAGTTCCCTGGACAGTTTAATATGAAAAGTTAGTTATGTATCTAATGTCAACAAGATTTTGGAAAGCTCAGATAAAAAAATCATAGCCCACACACGTATAACAACACAGTGGGCGATTCTTATAAGTGGGAACATGGAAAGTGCATGGGAAAACACGCAAAGTTTTTAGAACAACGATGTTTTCTATTCGCAGATCTGAGACCAGACAAAGTCTCATTGGGCTGGAGACCAGCTACAGCAGTTTATCTGAACATTAGTCCCAAATCCGATCATGTGAAGATGAAGTTATCTTTTTTCCTCAAATGTCATCCCTTTCCTGATTTATTAATATTTTTTAGATGCAAATTGGATTAGATTGGAAATTATGTTCCATCAGTTACATGTTATAGTTTTAGTTGGGCAGACATAATTTTGAAATTTTGGCTGAACACGCACCAAAGAAGCGGCATCATATGCAAGGACCATCAATGTTCTAAAAGATGATGGAAGATTGGATAAAAAGGAAAAAAGCAATGTCAGGAAGTCACCTTATCCTTGTTTAATACATGAAGCACATCTATCGAAAACCACAATCTGCTCCGCTTTCCAGGTTCTTCAGATTCTTAGTGTACAATTTGCCAGCCCATCTCTTGTACCAAATCATGCATTTGCATCCTATCAGAATGAATTGATATTAGGGACATATCCATAAGAACTCTGATATTCGTTGCAGCATCCAAATCACAACCATTAAGCACTTTCATTACATAATCTCTCTTCTCCCCTTTGAAGAAACAAGAAATATCAAGAAAGATGTTTTGTTGATCGAAATCTAGCACATCATAACTTATCCGAAGCACTTGCTGTATCTCATAGTGAGGATATCTGGGAAGCTTCTTCAGTTGACTTTCCCATTCCTCTACAGTCTTGCCGAATAGAGAACTGCCCAAAATCTTAAGAGCAAGTGGGAGTCCATTGACATAGTCAACTACTTGGCTAGCAAGATCTTCAAATTCTTCTTTCGGATGTTTGTTTCTAAAAGCGTAAAGACTAAAAAGCTCAAGAGCTTCATCATCATATAAAAATTCAACTTCATATATTTCCTCTACTCGGTAAGCATTAAACAATTGTTTATCTCTACCAGTAACAATGATAACACTTCCCGGCCCAAACCAATCACGTGAACCAACTAAAGCTTCAAATTGGTTGTAATTGTCCATGTCATCAAGTACAACAGGAAAGGTCTCATGTTCGAGTCTTGTCTAGGGCGATAGGGGTTTCCTCCCGCGTGTGTAAAGGAAGGTGCCATTGCCTTCTGGGCTGGACCCAACCTGGTTGTGTGGGCTCGCTACGCCTTCTGGGCTAGGGGCCATGTAGCCACAAATTGCCGTTCAAAAAAAAAAACAAGTACCTGTAGATACATGTTATTTAACGATAATTAGTAGAGTAGGCAAGAGTCTTTTTTCCAAAATAAAATTCAGGAATGACAATATATATGTTTCATGCTAAAAATAAATACTGATTTCATAAGTCCATAAACTTTATATGATATACGATATGGTATGCTTGATAACTTGTTCAATAAGCTAGAGTTAAGTAAGGTCCTTTGAGTACCTTTTTTCTTGACAATCTGCTCTTCAGTATGCTGATCCCATTACTTATGCTACGTATTTTAGGAACTTGTATACTTAGCAGATCTTCAAGAAGCTTCTCCTGGAGATGGACTAATCCATATCGTTTTTCAACACCTTTAACGTCGTCACAAAAACTGTATGCTTCGAAATGTATATGAAGCAAGTTATAAATAGCTTTGGCAATGGTCGTCTTTCCTATACCACCAATACCACATATTCCTATCATATTAACTTTTCTTGAATCCATATATTGCTAAAGGCCCATGTGGTTTGCTCGGGTGTATAATCCCACAAGATTTTCACCAGCATCTAACGACCCACCACTAGTTAATTTATAGAAAACTTCATTTGAAATCCTTTCTATAAACTTTGGCTCCTGCCTGCAAAATTATAAAGAAACATGTTCCACTTATGTTAGTACAATAACCATCAACAAAACAATATCAAGTTTGTAGTAGAATTAAGGAAATGGAAAAATCTGATTGTACATGACAAAATATAGCATAAAACCTGATGATTACACAGACATGGAAAAATCTCACCGCAAGAGTGAATGTAATTAACAAATGTAGATTTAACTAGATAACAAATACATTTATAACTTATAAAACTCAAGTATGACACGTAACTCATAAGATGAGTAGTAACGTTGGTACGTACTAACCAATTCTTTCTAACCCCAATAACATATAGTCATAACTCTCTATATAACATACTTTTAGACAACCTAAAATTTTAACATATGTAATTAACCAGCAACTACTCCTACATTATTAATCAGTATTGTATAAAACCTAGGTAAAGAAAACCATAAATATTATGACATATTAACCAACATAACAAATAAAAAAAAACTCTTTTTGTTATTTACCAAATCAAAACTACAGAATTTAAAAATTCGGGGTTTTTTTACGAAACTTTTTATAACCTAAGAAGGTGTTGCTTTTGTGAACGATTGTGATTCACAGTAAGTATTTACTTCTTTATTTTATAACTACGTTAAATCGTAAAGCAAATTGTAAACTATATAGTACTCGATTAAGTGATGGTATATGTACAAAATTGTTTGATACACGTCAGTTCATATATGCAAAAGTTGTACCTGTTATGGTGATACCCTATATTACATGCAATAATAGTATATGCTATTATCAAGTAATATGGAATTAACATATAACGATGGTATAAGAATTACCTCATGGAATCAAAATAACTTTTTCCTTTTCAAATCGAACAATGGAATTTAACGGGAAGACGAATCGGTTTCTTCGTCCTTGATATTAAACTCTTCTTATCATAAAGACGGTTAGGATTAAGGATTGCACTTTGAGACTATCATATCGTGCTCATAACGTTCTGGTGATACAACGGGTTACTTCATAGCAACTTGATACGATGAATAGAAGAAGATAATGTAGATGATAATTGAGGACATGCATATTCATAAGAGATTAAAAAACATCATATACAAGTCCCTATATATAAGCCTCTAATCATCAATGTATTAAGTACAACCATTATTGGGACATAGTTTTTGAAACGTTAGGGAATGTGGATAGCCACATAATAAATAGATATTTATAACAAATTGTATATTATTGTATACGAGGCATGCAGACTTGTGCAATGCACACGAGTTGTATCTAATTGTTGATTGCGTACAGTTTTTAAGTGAGTTGGGAAGGTGTAAGTATGCTGGTGCATCTAATTGAAACGTGACACATAATATTTAAGTAAGTAGGTATACAATCATTTAAACTTTTACAAACTCATTGATAACCATCATTAAACTCAAACAATACTTCTTTCATCTCATCATATTTAACATCAATAACTCTTCATTAAACGTAAAAAAATGGAAAGTCATTGTTCGTCTGATCAAATATTAGCGGAAACATACACACTGAAATTCATATAATAACAATTATGATTATTCGGGGTACAAAGTTAGCACGTGTTTTGTAACATGAAATGTTCTTACTTGAATGCTTTTGTATCAACTAATCTATGAAGTGCTGCTGTTACAATGTCAAGTGGGGATCCTAAGTAACCAAAAAAAATGCAAAGTAAAAATGGTCTTGGGTCATTTTAAAAAAAAATCTCGAAAAATCGAAACACCCCTGCTGCATGTAATGCAGCAGATCCAAAACCCACTGCTCTCCATGTTGTGCAAGCTAGACATGCCGAACACCTGTGCTGCTAGTTGCAGCTGCATCCTAACACCCTGATTGGCAAAATACAAACAAACCCCTGCTGCAAGTTGCTCAGAATTCCAACACCCATGGATTACAAAAGGCTTGTCTAGAAATTTTCATTATAAGCGTGTTAAATACAGTAACAAAAAGTGAAAAACAGAGAAATACCAGAGGGTTTGGGTTACAAGTATAAGATGTATTGCACTCTTTTAACACATATTCCTTTTTCCCGCTTTGCTTTTTCACTGTCTTCTCTTTCCATAATGTGTTATGGCTTTAGAGGTAAAAAAACAGAAAAAAAAGACCTTTACAGTCTGCGTTCCACTTTTTTCATGTGACACTAACACCAACGAGGTTCCCTCAATCGGTTTTGACCCAATATCACATCAAGCCAAACCTGCCCATTTTAGCCACATGTTAAATTAATACCTTAATTTATGCTTCCGATTGCAGAAGAAAGGACAGGGAGCTAGAATGTGTCAATTCAGGTTCTGATTCAGGGGTTTCATTATTAAATTGGTGACGGGTCTTGATATCTCGATGATTAACCATTATTCCCCATTAGCAATTTCTCATCCATAACAACAAATCGACTACTTTTTTTCCTATTTTTAATACACTACTCTTAAAAACTGACCCGATCGTTTTAAAACATTTAACAGCATCCAATTTTAAATACCGGCTACAACATTGTACCCGATGTCAATGTTCAACAGTATCGCATGATGTATTTTCAAAATCCATAACCAAACACATTTTACCATTTTAAATCTCACACACACAATCTACAACTTTAGTTTCATAGACCAATACACATGTCTTTTGTATATTTGTATACCCTTTTTGTAAACTATGAGCTGCTCATTTAAATGACAAGTTAATTATCATATATCCAGCCAAGACATCTTTTTAAACAATTTTAGGGTTTCGTATAACCAAAATTGGACATGTTTTGCGACTATTGTCATTAGGTCGAACATTTCTACATCAAAGGGCACTCCTAACATTCCTGTCAAATTCTAAAATGAAATTAAAAGGATTTACCTTTTATTAATATTGAATACTGTGTTTAGGATTGAGTAGAAGCAATGTCGCACGGAGGAGTTTTGGAGCCAAAAAAACTGTAGCGTTCTAAAAAGGCTATCTACCTACACAAAAGTGGTAGGAATCCTAGTTTAAACATACCAAAACGGGCTATAAAAAGCTCCAGGATGCGCCTATCTGTTTTTTTTTTTTTCCTTTTTAGTTTATTAACCCATTTACATCCTTTTTGATAAGTAAAGATAGAGAGATGAGAACCCCCCCCCTCACACACCCCTGACTAACTTAGCAACAGGTTGGTAAAAAACAACTTATGGAAGCTTACCATAAGATTGAGAAGTGACTTACTCCGTAAATGACATCACAGTCATTTTCTCTGTATCTGCAATTGCAGAATCAAATAGAACAAAGAATGTGATTCCACTTAAGTAGTTATCTTACTTTTTTTCACATGTTTCCCCTGTTCATGTTTCCTAGATTACCTACAAATAGCAGTTAAAGATACACCTGAAAGTAAATAATTAAATATAAAGGATAGTTCTTACACCAAGTTCTAGAGGTCCAGAACTGAGACAATCTTGTTGTCAAGGTCTTGGTGATGGGATCCGTAGAATGTCTAAAATTTAGAACAACTCAAAGAGTAAAAGAGGTTAAAAGTGGACCATTAAAATTTTATATCATAAACCCCGCTAAACTAATTTATTCGCTTCAGAAATCAATTGCTCTTTGGGAATTCTCAACCAAGGCGTGCTCTCTTATTCGATGATGTAGTTCAATTTTCTTATACGTGGTGCTCTAGTCGATCTAAGTGTAATGTTAATTGGGTCACTTGGTTACAAAACCCTAATTTTGTTATCTTGTAATCTTTTCTAGCTTCTTGCTAGTGTTTTAATAAAAATCTGCTGTTCAAAATTTTTTTTTATTCAGATGTCGGATCCTTTTGAAGCAATAAACTAATGTAATCATATTTAACACTATTTACAATTTAAAAATGTAACTTTTATTTACTCAATCCCTAATTTTGCTCTATAAAAATTGGCAAGTTGGTTTTCTATATGTATGCAGTTGCTAACATTCTCATGGATTTTGAAATTTTACCTGCTTCAGTAGGAGCTTGCTTCTGCTGCACTTCATCATCAGCGGGTCGCGCACTTCCCTGTGATGTTGGTTCCATCATACTTCTCGATTCTTAAATTTCAAAATACCCCATTTATAAAAACATAAACACAAACACAATCATATTCTATAATTGATTTACACTAACAAACACCATACGAAATAAATCAGTTCACTCTTTAGATGTTCAATTTCAAACTAAAGATATGAAAAAATAATCAACAAAAAAATACATGATTATAAATCAAACCTTTTTTTAATAAACTTCAGCCTTCTTTGTAATCCATGAATCTCTCTCAAAATAATTGTAACCTTCAATTAAACAAAAACCCATAAATAAAAGTACAAAATTTTTATAAACAAATTTTTTAATAAAATGTTTGCAAGATTATGAAAAGACGATAAAATAAAATTGAGGGGTGTTGAACATATATGAACGGAACCCCAGTTGGGGACGGTACCTCCTTTTAAAAAAAATCAATTGGCACACTGAATTTCTTCTCCAGATTTGTCAATAACTTCATACCTGCATTTTCTGGAATTTGAAGCCTAATTAAGAGGTGTGGGAAGCTAAAGGATTGCAGGTTACTCAAGGGGTTCTCAGCATTAAAGGGTTTGAGGGTTGATTTGTATTCTTTGAGGAAAGGAGGTCGGATATGAGTTAAAGCATTTAAAGATACAACCCTAATAAATTTAGGGGCTCAATCTTTTAGTATTATAGATATCGTGGTAATGTAAAGTGTTATAAAAAAAATGGTTTATTATAATATATATAATAATACCTTGTCAAATTACTAGATCATGGTCGGCTCGCATACCAATGTGACTGTCTTCATATAAGGCAAGGTCCGAAGCCGAAATAAGACAACTGGATCATGGTCGATTCGCGCCCGATGTGACAGTTCGTTTAAAGGGTGAAGGTTATAAGTATAATAATATTAATGTTAAGTGTAATGTATGTGATTGAATAAATATAAGGAAAATCTCTTTTTCTAAAATTTAAATATGTTTTTGAACTAAGACTGTTTCGTTTTAAGTTTTGGTCTTTATAAATGAAGTATTAGTTTAACGAGAAACCTAAGAGTTTTTAAAACCGAATGTCCATGAGTTCCGATACTATTCTATGTGGGGTGTCAAAAGCCTGGTCACCTAAGCCGGTCCCGGCTAAGATGTGCCGAGAAGAAAGTCGCTACATGGAATGATCTCGCCTTTAAAATCATAATTCTTAGGTGGAACGTTGCAATTAGAAGGCCTTTAGCCTGACACGTCTGACACAACCAAGGCCACGCTGGTGATCCTGAGCAATCTCATTAGATGATGAGACATGGAGAGAAATCAAGGGCTCAGATTGAAGGGTTCATAGTTTGTTAAGATTGGAGGGCTTGGATTGAAGACGGAAGACGTTCCTCAAGCTCTAGAATCATCCTCCCCTTACTATAAATAGAGGAGCTCATTGTAGTAGCTTTTACTTATTTTAGCTTTATGTCTTTATTTTAATGTAATTTCTTCTTTAAAAGCTTGTAACCTCTTTCATTATTAATAAAATTCGGTTTTCTTTAATTATGCTTTGAATTCATGTGTTTTATTTTTATGAAAATTAGTACAATATGTGTTTAGAAACAACATAATAAGCTCAATAAGCTCTCTTACTATAATAAGCTAGCTTTTATTCAGTTAAGCTTGTTTAAAGCTTAACTAAATAAGCCATTCACCTAAAATACCAAAAAAAATCAGTATGAGCTTTATAATGGATGATAAGCCAATAATGGAATGGCTTATGGGTTTTACCAGCTTGTTTTCAACAAGCTGGAGCTTGTAGATAAGCTCTAAAGAGCATTTAAGTCCTTGTTTAAGCAAGGGACAAGGTACATTCACTTTTACTCTTTTTAGCTTATTTGCTTACTCAGCTTATTAATCTGCTTATTCAATGCTTATTGTTGCTTATTTATGCTTAATCTGTCCTATTATAACTTATTGTGTTTAGTTTTTAGTCTAGAATAGTTTAAGTTGAGTATTCTTAGAAACTATCCTAAAATAGTCTAAATAGCTTTTAGTTTAGCTTATTAGTTAGTGCTTATTTTTTCTAAGGTAATTGTTTATTTATCATCAATAAACTTAGTGCTAAATCTGTTTTAGTAGACTAGTGCTTATTTGGATCTGTTTTAGCTTTAAATTAGATTTTCAGTTTTTAAAAGGGTGTTTGGGATAAGGAATTCTTACTTAGTAAAATCAAGTGCAGTCTATTTTCAGCAATTAAATAAATTTCATAAGCTCAAATTAGTCCTAAGAAGTAGTTTTCATAAGCTCATAATAAGTCTTGATTAAGTTTTCTAGTTTCTTCTATCAAATGCTTAAGTCTGCTAGTCTAAAGGGATTTCCAAACTGCTTATTTGATAAGTTTCTTTAAAAGCTTGTTTAAGTTGTAGTTATTTGAGACCAAATGAGTGTTTAATGAATCTGTTTTGAGTATCTAAACTTAGTAAAAACCTTTTGAGTATATTTTGATCAAAAATTAGTTAAGTAATAGTATTTGGGGTTAAGTTCAAAAGTCAAATTATGCAGTTCATAATAGGCCTAATCTCAGCTTAATTTAGGCAAGTCTTTGTTGCTTTTAGCTTTTTATAGTATGTTCTTAATATGTTTTAAGTTTTTAGGTTGTCAAGTTAAGTTTTTGAGTCTTAGTTTTAAGCTACAAGTTGTCAAATTATCTTCAAAAAAGCCAAAAATAGTACTCCCTTCGTCCCAAAATTATTGTCCTCCGACAAAAAACACACAGTTTAAGAAAAATGCATTTATTACTGCTTTCTCTTTCTTACTTTTTGACAGAAAGACAATTTTACCCTTAGCTATTTAATTAAAGTATTCTTTATAGTTTGTAATAATAATTTCAAACAAGGGTAATATAGTAAACTTAATCAAACTTCCCTATCTATTTTTAGTAGTGGACAATTAAATTGGGACATCCCAAAAAGGAAACGTGGACAATAAAAATGGGACGGAGGGAGTAGTAGTCTGCCATTTTCAGTTTGTCTTTTCTAGCTTATTTCTTTTTCTTATTTGCTTAAATCCTGCTTATTTGAGACAATTGAGTTTAGTTCTTCATCTGTTTTTGCTTTCTAGCTTATTCTCAATGCTTATTAGTTCTTATTCTTAGCTTAAAATAGGGTAAAAGTATTTTAAAAAGTCCTTAGAATCTGTCTTTTAAGTCTGTTGTCTTAATGCTTTAAGTGTTTGTACAACTTATGTGGTTTGCTTATTTCTTGCCCTTAATGCTTATTGAGTCTAGCTTTAGGTCTGTTTTTAGCTTATTAGATTTCAAGTTGCTTATTGAGTCAAAAGTCCAAATAGTTTTAGCTTATATAGCTTTAAAATCTTTAAAACCAAAACTGTCACCTTTGAGTGCTTTTTCCTAGCTTTTTAATAAGTTCTGTTAATAAGCTCTTTGTTAAAGTTTCTTATTTTAGCTTATAGATTAGCTTTTTCAAAAAAAAAAATTAAAAAAGAATTTTTTCAAAAAGGTAGGTCACAGGACTCGAACCTGTGACCTCCCCCTTAACACACCAACACCTCAACCAACGCGCCATTGGGTCTTTTTCATTCTTCTTTTGTTTCATTTATTTCTTATACACTTTTAGTTTTAGCTTATTTTGCTTATTTGATTTTTCTCAGCTTATTGGTTTTTGCTTATTTGAACTTTTTCATTTGTAAACCTTCTTTTTAGCTTAAAGTATTTTTTGTAATTTTCTTAAAATTTTAGGATTAAGTTTAGTATTTTTAATTCAATTTTTAGTATTATTTAGTTTTAAAAATAGTTTTAATTAGTTGAAAAATCAAAAAAAAAAAAATTTTCTATTTTTAAAAATTAGTTTAAAGCATTTAAGTTTAAAAAATTTGCATTTTGAGTTTTTAGAATTTTAATTTGTCATTTTTTTATTAGTTTATTTTAGTTATTAATTAGTTTTTAATTGCTTTTAAATATCGTTAGGTTTTTAAATTGCTTTAATTTCTAGTTTAGCGTGCCTTTATGTGCTTTCACTTTGCGTTATTAGATTTAGAAATCAGATCCAAAACTTAAATGACAATCAAGCTCGATTTACAACATGAACGTAGAATTTCCTTTCACCTCTCACCGAGGAGAACGATACCCGTGTTGATTACTTATTATTCTTTCCTAAGAATAATTTGTATGATACTTTGCTTATGTATATGTATTATATATTATATATTATATATATATTATATTTATATATTATATATATTTTATTTATTTATAATTATATATATATATATATATATATATATATATATATATTAGTGAGGGTTATTTGTTTGATACGTATCCTAACGAATATCAGGCACCGGGCAATATAATCCAGAATTATACTATCTAGTAGCATGTTTCACCTCATCGTATGCCTCAGGTCGAAGGTCTGACCCACCATACTCGATATAAGTCGTTCAATACAAAATCTGTAATTTACAGTCTCAGGTCTGACCATATGATATACTACCTTGTTTTGCAATCCACCTAAGACTGTCTTAGAGTAAAAAACAAACTCAAGTGATTCCATACTTGGATGACATACAAACATAATTTTCAGGGTATTATTTGATAAAAACAGTGTTACCAAAATTTTGTGTATAAGGAAGCATGCATACAACCTTATGACACTTTTTAATTTTAAAACCTTTCCGTTTTTACTTGTTTTAAAATCTTTCTAATATTTTCATGCCATTTATAAAATTAGGGTTGTCATTTTTACAGTATTTCTAAGTATAAACAATCTTACTACGGATAAGGTTAAATCCCCATGGGAACTAATCAACCTTAGTAATGATTTACAAGATACTTAAAATACTGTTAAAACCGTTTATGTAAATATTGTGTATTCTTGCATGTTCCGTCGCGGGTTCCCGTGCGGAAACCACTAAACCCCTGCGTTATAGAACGTTTTGCAAGAAAATCACAATGTTTACGTATATAGTTCATGATTTTGCAAAGTGTATGTATCAATATACACACAATAAAAATCATGTACTTTTAGTCCATATTAATTTTGAAAATCGTTTTTGCATAATTATATAAAATCACAATAAATATAAAACATGCAAAACATATTAAGCAAAATTAATCATACTAAACTAATCAGTTATGCAGTTAATTCAACAAAAGGGTCTTCCCGAATATTGCAATTAAATAATTCTCATAACCAATTCACATGCAAATAAATATTTAAGCTTACTAAACCATGGGTTACATGCATGTAATCCATGGTTGATAATTTATAAACTAGATAAATAAGCAACAAATATTTACTGCAAATCTAAAACGTAAATAAAACAATTTTTAAACATTTTAGAAGATCTTGTAAAATATATCCTATATATTATTACTATAATTATGTGACCAATTTTAAGCAAGATTATTTCTATAAATAATTTTCTAAAATAAATTTTCACATAAACAGTAATAATTACACATATATAGGCAACAAATTTTACATAATCTGTAAAATATATCCATATATATTATTTCCTTACTTATGTGACCAATTAAAGCAATATTATTTCACTAAATAATTTCTTAAAATTAATTTTCACATAAAAAAGGTAATAAATAACACATATGGTGCGCATATTTTACATATAGTTACCTTTTTTTATGTAATTATCTATACTATATGATTTAGCTCGTGATGCCACTGTTGAAAATTGTTACCTAATAACAAATAATATTGCAACTAATATTCTACGAGCTACGCAGCGGATCTATTCATATAGTGCAATTAATTAACATGTAAAACATAAATAAGTAAACATACCGTTAGCAGCAAAGCTAGTGAAGAACGAGGATCTTGAAGTACACGCACGTGTGTAATAAACGTGCTTTACCAAAACTACTTCGAGTAACTAAAAGGAAGTAACCTCCATGAAGTTCATACACTACACGTCCAGCAGTATCACGTGAATGCTAGTTCTTGACTTACGAATATGATAACACAAAAAACAAAACCAGAAAACTCTTTAGTTTTCTTTCTTGTGATCGAACAAGAGAAAGAGGAGACATGGGATGAGAATAATGAGCTCTAGGGTCCTCCTTATATAGGGATGTATTTAGGGTTTAACCTAAAATAGATACCTTGTAGGAAAAGCTAGCCCAAGAGCCCAAACACCCCTCCTTGTGGGTTTAGTCGGTCGAACTCAAGCACACACCCCCTTGGGGTTGACTTTTTGACTTTTCTATTATTTATGGTTAATTACATTTAATTACCCATTAATTAAAAAGCCTTATTAGTTAGTTACAATTAATTAACTAATTAACGACTGTTAGTGTTTATTCGTCGAATCATATATTAATATAAATAATAAATATACATTTATATTATTATTCACATTAATAAAATGATACCTAAATGTATAACGTGTGTGACCCCGTAGGCTCACGAATTTCCAGCCGTATAAATATTCGTATGATATGATGATGTGTCGTTGTGTGGTGTATATTTTATTGATTCAAGTTTTAAATTCATATTTTGCCGACTAAACCAAAAACAACACTTTAACGGGCAGTGTACCTGATCGGTAGTAGTTTCGTGGTAAGTAGGGTGTCGAACACTTGAAGCGAGGTTAAATCTATCAATTTAATTAATATATTGGTTATCTATTCTATGTTAATTCTATTCTATTCTAAACCTATGTTAAACCTATGTCAGTCTAAATCCTAATTCTAACGAGAAAAGGGGGGTTTTCAGCTTGAGAGACTGGCACGGTTTGGTTGGTGACTACAATCATTCAAGGCACTTTTACCCACGCAAACTAATTAACAAAAGATAAAAGAGCGGTCGAACCTTATATAAGAAAACTGTATTAACCATTATTAATCCGATTAGAAAGTTGGTTTGTTTATTAAGTGTAATGATTTCTTCTCTCGAGGTGGCATATCATTCTTAAGACTTAGGCGTTACATCATCCTAATACCTAAACACATTAATTCTATCACAATTAAATCATCCGCATAAATCATCCTTATTTGCTGATTATAATCTATCTTAGGGATTAAAGCAATGGTGATCTTGTAAAACCATAGCTCATAGAGACTTTACCCACTTACCGCTTAATGGCAATTTATACACCAGTAGTCCACTTGTCCAACTATCCAATGGAATCAGAACATTACTTATTGAATTATCTAGGTCACCTGCTAGTCAACACGATAAATAAACCATTGGCAATATCCAATTAACTAGTTAAGCTCGAAGCGTATCCTAGACACAGACTTAGAAGGATAATATTTGTGTGACTATAATTCTAGATGTATAAATCACTATATGGAGAGCTATCTCGGGCTCTAGATCTACTTGGTCCGCTTTACTAGATCCAGTTGAATGATAGGTCGCAACAAAAGTTCGTAAACAAGTATAAATTGATAAACATAAACAAGCATACAACGATAAATCAAGAAATCGAGATAAACAAATACCAAACATTCAGATCTTCATAATAATGGCTAATACCTGAAGGTATTAGCCTTCAAACATCATAATAAATACAAGAGCAATTATTTAGCCAAGGTAAACTAACCGAGTTAACGAATGATACCAAAAACTGAACGATTACTAAAGTATATGGAATTACACGTTGTCTCCTATGGAATTGATAACGTTGCTCAACATCTTCTTCTTTTTTTCTCCTCTGAAAATCGACTTTTATGGTTTAGGTATCGAGAATATGATTTAGCTCACAGAAAACTAGTTTTTGAGTTCTCTATTTATAAGGTCTGGAAGTCGGTTGGATACGGCGTATCCAAGTGTTGGATACGACGTATTGGGGATTTCTTAGAGTAGGGACCACGCTTGATATCTTCCAGAATATTTAAATACTATATCTTGAATACGGCGTATTGAGTCTCTCTGGATACGACGTATTGATCTTTATCCTTCTGTGGTCTTTGGTGAGTGCAGGCACGGATACGCCGTATCTTCTTTGATGGATACGGCGTATTGGTCTTTAGAATAGTAATCTTCAAAATATCTTCATTTAAGCTCCAGAATGCGCGCCTTTTGCTAACTTTCACCAATTACTTCATAGTTTTAAAAAACTGCAATTCTCAATATTAAACGATTAAGGAACAATTCTTTGCAATAACTATACAATGGGTTACATAAATGGGATAATGATGCTATTAAAAATAGTCGTTTTTGATGTCATCAAATATCCCCCCACTTGAATCCTACTTGTCCTCAAGTAGCCTTTAGAAGTTTATAAAAATGTATCCCTAAGGATATTTTCCGTTAAAGCATGTATTCGATCTATTACAAGTACACAACCAAACACCTCACGAAATAGGAAGATGAAAACACTCAAATCACTAACTTATCTACGTAAGTTGGTTAACATGTAATAGCTCGCTCTATTTGCTCGGTCGTGACAGTATTCTATCATAAGCTTGCAAGGATATACATCTCAACCACTAAAGCTAAGGAGTACAAGTTTATATAGGTAATATATGAAGTTTTTGTTATGAAAGAGTTCGGTTGATCATTACAATCTTTCACTGAAGTACCATTCAACATGGCAGTCGAGCACACATCTGGCCGTAACGACGAAAAGACATGGCACCGTGTTCGATTGCTTCCTCATTCGTATTTACCATACGGTTGGATGAAGAATGATATAGGGTAGAAACCTTCTAACTTTTCATCAAAGTCGGTAAACCAACGAGGAAACTGAGGCAAGCTAAGTATCTTATCCATTAACCAACTAATACGTCTACATCACAAACACTTAAATCTAACTACACCATACATTCACCAGCTCCTAACACATTACAAAACAAGACACCATATTAACATTAAAAGACATATATTGTACTTCATAACTAGAACAATTATAACAACCGCATTCCTCACTCTACAAACACAAACACTATAAGACCATGCATACATGGCGTAACGACGGAATAGACATGCATGCTCGAACAAGTCCTCATTCACGTAAAACCATGTGGCTATGGTGGCTGTGGTGGTGGCGTGGGTGGTGGGATGGTGGTGACGGGGTGTTGGTGATGGTGATGATGATGATAACGTGAAGATGATGATGATGGTGGTGTTATAGTGGCGTCGGTGGTGATGATGGACGTGGATGGCAATGGCGGTGGTGGCCGGAGGAGGGGCGGCGCATGATATAGTGGATCGGATAGATCGGGTGATGAGAAACATTTTAGGTTTCGGCCGAAAAACTCGCCGAAAAACTTTTCCGGCGGCGGTTGGGTGGTGGCCGGAGCGGCGGGGGCTGCCGGAAAAATAAGGGAGAGAGAGAGGAGTGAGTGTGTTTATATGTGTGTGTTTTTATATCTAAAAAAAATGAATAAAATTTTATATATATAATAAAAATTTTCAAAAAAATTGACAAGTGTTTAATAGTATGGGGTTTAATGTGTAAATATTTCTACAGGGACCAAAAGTGTAACTTTTGAGTATTATTTTGTAAAATAGTGGTTCGGGACTCGTTTGAGCGACTTAACGGATGATTCAAGACACGAAACTTGCGCCATTGTTTTCCAAATCATTTTTCCCATAAAAACGAGTATTCACTCGATAGTATTTCATAATTAGTTTTATAACATTTATAAAAATAATTGTTATTTATTTGGTAACCCGGTTATGTCTCGTCCGAAAGTAAAAATAAAATAAATTTTTAACCCGTATATTTGCGTTATCAACAAATGTTACTGAATAAAATGATGACTAATTTATTAAATATTTTTATTTAATAAAAAGTGTTAATTAAATATAATTTAATTATTTTCTTGTTTCTATAATCTTGCGAGGGCATTTCAGTCACTTTCTGACTGTTTTCGGGTCTCGGGCAAAACTAAAAAGTTGTCTGAAACGTCGTTTTACATCAAATTGCTTTAGAGTCCGGGTTGTGAAAACGTGATTTAGTGGGTCGTTTTTGATAAGTCAGCTCAAAAATAATATATATCTTTTTCGTTTTCAAGTCAAATAAGTTGAAAATAGCTTTGCACCTGATAGATATGTGATAATAAATATGATTTATTATTTAAATATGTTCTGAAACATTACCGGTTACGCGGTAATCGTTTTTATGTGACAATAAAAGACCAAATGTCAAAAAGTCAAGTCAGACCCGAAAAGTCAAAGGTTAAAATAGTCCTTTAAAATTCCGAAAATTACCGGATGTTACAACGTCCTCGTTGTATATATAAAACATTAAATACGGGAATTTAAAAAGAATTAGACTGAGAAACTCCTCTGATATTTGCTCGGTAGATTCTTTAAGTTGTGTTTACGAGCAAGATTGTGTGCTGAAAAAGCGTCTGAATCCTAGCACGAACAACACACACATAGAATTCCAGAAAACATGCATTCCACCAACTTTGTCGATATTTCTTTCTCGAGGTCCTATATAAAATATAGGAAGAACAAGTGCATTCCTATCTTGGTACCTACGGTTAATTTAAACTAAACTAAACAAACTAATTACGGGTCAGTCTGGTGGATACGGCGTATCAGTTTAGTGAATACACCGTATTCAAAATCTGACCATAATGTTTTTTAAAGTGCAATAACAATAAAGACTGATAACGTCCAGACAATCAATACGCCGTATGGTGTGGAGCGGATACGCCATATTGGTGTCTGGGAAGACAGACTCGATAACAAAATTAAATAACAATCTGGGTTGTCTCCCGGAAAGCACTTTTGTTTACAGTGAAGTCTTTAAGTTAGACTTTTCTTCAGCTTCCTTTCTATTCTGCTCTAGTTATCATCCATCCTTCGTCCATTATCCGAAAGATTTCTTGGTAAGCTTGGCATGCCTCTTTTCTTGTAACAGTAAGATCGCCGTATTCGTCTTCTTTACAGCAACATACTCTTCATCATTATTGAACGAATATTTGATCAACATACATCTCCTTATACTGCACGCCGGTAGCTCATGAACTTCACATAATTCTTCTTTCTCATTATTTCCATGATTTATCTCATAAGCATCATCGTAGTTTGTATACATGTTCCATTGTCTCTCTTGTTTGTAACATGACTCGTCATCGTCTTCATTGATAAGTCCTTCCATGAGAGCTTTATTTCTTAAAGCCTCATCTTTAAGTTCACTATCTTTCATAGCTTCGTACCACTCATAATCCTGATAATGGAGTTGGTTTCCAATAATGTAAGTTCCGGGTAAATTTCCTCCATTATAGTATCCATCATCCTTCCAACTACATGTTGGCCATTCTGAACATCCAGTCTTATAGTCGAAAGGTTTGCAAGTATGTTTAACTGGTGCGGGTTCAGTCCAAACTCCAGTGTTACTCTATGGCTTCTCATCGACCCATGGTACGTCATTGTTCCATTCATAGATCTAGTCGTCTTTGTAATCTTCATAGGTCTTAAACCCCATAATATCCTTCGTAAGTAAGTCCGGATCTACTTTGAGAAGGTAGTTAAATTCATTAAATGCTGAATAGAGAGGTGTCTCGTAGTCAAATATATTAGTGTCAATCCTAAAGACTTCAGCAATTTCATCTTCATCATCAGATTCCTCATCACTGAGCTCAACTTCATCATCTCCTCAGATCCAGTAAATCCATAATGCTTTCATAGTATAATGATCCATTGTCTTGTAGTTTAAAATTTTCGATCCCAACCATTCAATAAATGCAACATCAGACGGATCATACCCCATGTCATCATCAACTTCATGCTCCGAATCATCATCCATTCTGCTTAATCGATTGACTTCATTGTTGAAAACTTCAAGTTGTGTATCGCAAGTGAGCGAAACATCTTCGACCTTAATATCCTTAATTTTCTCGAACTCTCCTTTGATAACCTTTGTCATTCTTAGTGAAAAATATCCAGATGATTATCAGTAGAACCAGCGGAGAAAGGCATATATAAAAAAAATTGGGCTGTAAGTTTGAGAATGGAAAAGAATTTTATCAGACGACCGATACGCCGTATTCAATAGAAGTGAATACGCCGTATTGATTAGTTTAGGATGATGGATACTGTAATGGAGGAAATTTACCCGGAACTTACATTTTTGGAAACCAACTTCATTATCAGGATTACGAGTGGTACGAAGCTATAAAAGATAGTGAACTTAAAGATGAGGCTTTAAGAAATATGGAAAGACTTATCAATGAAGACAATGACGAGTCACGTTACAAACAAAAGAGACAATGGAACATGTATACAAACTACGATGATGCTTATGAGATAAATCATGGAAATAATGAGAAAGAAGAATTATGTGAAGTTCGTGAGCTTCCGGCGTGCAATATAAGGAGATATATGATGATCAAATATTTGTTTCAAACAATGCATGATGAGTATGTTGCTGAAAAGATGACGATACGACTGATTCTTAACTGTTATATAGAAAGATGGCATGCCAAGCTTACCAAGAAATCTTTCGGATAATGGACGAAGGATGGATGGTAACTAGAGCAGAATAGAATAGAAGCTGAATAAAAGTCTAACTTAAAGGCTTCGCTGTAAACAAAAGTGTTTCCCGGGAGACAACCCAGATTGTTATTTAATTTTGTTATCGAGTCTGTCTTCCCAGACACCAATACGGCGTATCCGCTCCACACCATACGGCGTATTGATTGTCTGGACGTTATCAGTCTTTATTTTTATTGCACTTTAAAAAACATTATTGTCAGATTTTGAATACGGCGTATTCACTAAACTGATACGCCGTATCCACCAGACTGACCCGTAATTAGTTTGTTTAGTTTAGTTTAAATTAACCATAGGTACCAAGATAGGAATGCACTTGTTCTTCATATATTTTATATAGCACCTCGTGAAGAAATATCGACGAAGTTGGTGGAATGCATATTTTCTGGAATTCTATGTGTGTGTTGTTCGTGCTAGGATTCAGACGCTTTTTCAGCACACAATCTTGCTCATAAACGCAACTTGGAGAATCTACCGAGCAAATATCAGGGGAGTTTCTCATTCTAATTCTTTTTAAATTCTCGTATTTAATGTTTTATATATACAACGAGGACGTTGTATAATTCAAGTGGGGGTGGAATTAGAATGTTTACTTGTCCTATTTTTCACACTAAAATGCTTAAATTATGCTCAAATTTAAATTTTTTTCAAGCATACTTTTGTGAAATTACATTATTACTACCCGCATCATAATATACCCTTGTTAAATATTATGAGGATTTAGCCTCTCCTGTTTCTATTCTGTTTACCCAAATTCACAAAATATGGTGTTGTCGGCTGATTTTGTTACACTTAAGAAATTGGCTTGGTTATAACCTCGAGACCACACTAATGAGTATTATGGTTTTAATTTCGTAGTAACTTGTTTAAATTGGTAAATCTTAGTATTACACCCAAATTGCCTTTACATGTTGCTTATTAACTAACTACACCGGTTATTTAACCTCCCGTTTAAACCCTTTTCCACTCTCATCTTTAGAGTGATGATCCACTAAAAAACCCGTAGAGCCAATCCTTTAGGAATTTACACCAATATTTGTTTCGTTTCACCCTTACACATTAACCTACACTGTTAGATTATGATTTTAATTTACAGTCTTGCTAGTCGCTTAAAAGGGTAAAGTTTGTATTTCCCGAGTCTTGTGTCATTTTTTATCTTTGGTGCGGTTGGAAATTTGCACATTGAAAATGGGAATGTATATTAGTAGTCAAAACTCATGTGATTTTACTACCGTCACAATTAATGGTGAATCCGAAGAACGAAGAACTATCGAAGAAAAATTTTCCAGATATTTTTGATGAGAAGATGGTGAATTTACACCGAGTTTTGAAGTATAGTTTGCAAAAAGAAGTTTGTAGATATCGTTTAGCTACTACCGAAGGAATTACATGAAGGACAACGATTATTAGTTGATAAAGTCTAAAAAAATCACGATTGTAGAGTATTGTACAAGTGGTAGATATTGCCACTTGTTGTATAGAGTATGTAAAGTTTTGGGGATGATTGGGAGTTGACAGTTTACTTGGGGATAGCCAACTTTTAGGCTGTTGTTTTTGATTCTTATGATCAAGCGTTTGTAATTAGTATATTGTGTCTTTATCATGTACACGGTCAGGAAAAAGTATCTAGCAACTTGTATCTTAAGTCTTAATCTATTTGTTTCTTGATTTTTATTTAACAACAATTTACTTCCCTCTCACCTGATGATTAGCCGCTGGTTTTACGCGAATGAGGACTTGTTCGAGTGTGCATGTCTATTCCGTCGTTACGGCCATGTATGCATGTCTTAGCTGCCTCGTTGGTTTACGACTTTTGGTGAAAGTTAATAGGTGTCTACCCTATATTATTCTTCAATCCTAACTTGGGTTAAATTCGAAATGTGGATCACTGTGATCGAACACACATGTCTATTCTGTCGTTACGGCCATGTATGTGTGCTTCAGCTGCCTTGTTGGAATGGTACTTCTGGTGAAAGATTGTTGATTGATCAACCGTACGCCTTTCCATACAAAAACCCATATTTAACCTTTATAAACTTATTACTCCTTGGCTTTAGTGGTGGAGATGTGTATCCTTGCCAAGCTTTATGATAGAATTACTCTTCACGACTCGAGCAATTGAGAAAAACCATTCCTCCTTCTACTAAAGCGGAGAAATTAGTTACATGTTTCCAAATAGATTAGTTGAGTGATTTGAGTGTTTTCATTCTTCCCTATTTTCCGTGAGGTGTTTGGTTGTGTCACTTTAATAGATCAAATAACATGCTTTAACAGGAATATATCCTTAGGCGATAATTTTTATAAAACTTCTAAAGGCTACTTTAAGGTACAAGTAGGATTCAAGTGGGGGTATATTTGATGAATCAACTAACATTATTGTCTAGAATCATTTATCCATGTTTCTTAACCCATTTTGTTTAGTTAAGCAAAGAATTGTTAATTAATCATTTATATTTGGGATTGACTGTAATTATGGAAGTTATTGGTGAAAGTTAGCAAAAGAGCGACCGCATGTCTGGAGCTTAATATGAAGTTATTTTGAAAGATGTACTATTCTGAAGGACCAATACGCCGTATCCATTTAAAGAAGATTAAGGCGTATCCGATGCTTGCACCTAACCAATGAACCACAGATGGATTAAAGTTCAATACGCCGTCATCAAGAGATACTCAATACGTTTTGGCGTATTCAAGATATAGTATTTAAATATTCTGGAAGATATCAAGTGTGGTCCATACTCTAAGAAATCCCCAATACGTCGTATCCAACACTTGGATACGCCGTATCCAACCGACTTCTAGACCTTATAAATAGAAAACTCAAGAACGAGTTTTAAGTGTGTTAAATCATATTCTTGATACCTAAACATAAAAGTTGATTTTCAAGGAGAAAAAGGAGCAGAAGTGGTCGAGCACGTTTTCAATTTCATAGAAGACATCGTGATATAGAGGACCAAGTAAATCTAGAGTCAGAGGGAGATAGCTCGTCCATATAGTGATTTATACATCTAGAAATATAGTTACATAAATATTGTCCTTCTAGTGTCTTGTACTGTGTCATAAGGATACGCCTTCGGGCTTAACTCGTTAATTGGATATTGCACATTGGTTTATTGATGTGTTGACTAGCAGGTAAAATAGATAATTCAACCAAGTAACGTTTAATTCCAGTGGATAGTTGGGGACAAGTGGACTATAGTGTATAAATTGCCATTAAACGGTTAAAGTAGGGTAAGTGGGTAAAGTCTCTATGAGCTAGGGTTTAACAAGATCACCATTGCTTTAATCCCTAAGATAGATTATAATCAGCAAATAAGGATGCTTTATGCGGATGCTTTAATTATGACAGAATTAATGTGTCTAGGTCTTAGGATGATGTAACGCCTAAGTCTTAAGAATGATATGCCACCTTGAGAGAAGAAATCATTGCACTTAATATACAAACCAACTTTCTAATCGGATTAATAATGGTTAATACAATTTTCTTATATAAGGTCCGACCGCTCTTTTATTTTTTGTTAATTGGCTTACGTGGGTAAAAGTACCTTGAATTGATTGTAGTCACCAACCAAACCGTGCCAGTCTCTCAGGCTAAAAACCCCCTTTTCCTATTAGAATTATGATTTAGACTGACATAGGTTTAACATAGGTTTAGAATAGAATAGAATTAACATAGAATAGATAACCAAGATATTAATTAAATTGATAGATTTAACCTCACTTCAAGTGTTTGACACCCTACTTACCACGAAACTACTACCGATCAGGTACACTGCCAGTTAAAGTATTATTTTTGGTTAGGTCGGCAAAATATAAATTTAAAACTTGAATCAAAAAAATATACACCACACAACGACACATCAATAGCCCCATGTTTTTACTATCTTACTTTACTATTTTGGGGTGAGAAACATTGTTTGTTTTTAAACTTTGGACACAAGTGCTTTACTCATGTTTACGTGTTGCCTAAGTAGCGTTTAAACTTTTAATGCCTGAGTTATCATGAACCGTTAATTTCTTAACTGCCCGTTCTAGTTAAGTGAGTACGCGTGTTGTAGATAGATCTATTGGGACTGATAATCCCCGTTCGAGTAAGTAGCGCTTACTAGATCAACGGACGTATACCATGTTAGATGTTAGGTGTTGTTCCGTTAGGTCACCTGTTAGGGAAAGTTTCATTTGGCATTATGCATGCTACCAATCCTATTGAGCCTCGGTTTCATGAGCTTAATGCAACGTAAATACCTTTTTATGTGATATTATATTTGTTATAATAGTCGCATACATTTTGAAAACTTGTGGTCCATACTTACTACCAATTCAAACCTATGAATTCACCAACTTAATGCTGACGTTTTAAGCATGTTTTTCTCAGGTGCTTAGCTTGGATCTATTTTTGAAGTGCAATGTGGTGTCTCATGCATACTCGGATTTTCAAGAACATTTATTTATCATTAAATACCATTTTCTTTTAAAAACAATTTCTTAATCTTTCTCATTTTTACTATTAAACTCATTTGAATTATGTAATGGCTTAAAGTATCTTTATCAATTGAAATGGTATTTACTTTTACAAACGTCCATATACTGGTTGTTCCATTGATCTTGTGTGATGTATATTATGACATCACACCCTCAGACACATATTCCGTCCAGACCCCGTTTGGGTGTGACAGATTGGTATCATAGCCAGGTTATAGAGAACTATGTAGTATATTTGGTCTGGTCTATAACCAGTATGTGATCCTACGTGTTTTTATTTTCTTACGTATATAATTACTATCGATAAGTATACGAATATTAAGTATAATACATTTCCATAATTATATTACATTTAATTTTGCCATGATTATATTTTACATCACATTTATATTTTTCTGCATTGCACGCACTTTGCATGGTTTTATATAAAGAGATTTATATAAACTTTTTCTTGTGTAGGTTATGGCAGCTCCAGTCATTTCTATTTCTTTTGATTCATTGGATGAGAGCGTGGGATCCTCCATCTCGCGAGTCATTCTTTTTGGTTTTATTCGTATTGAGGTCCCTGTTGTACCGGCTGACTTACCTGTTGTACCGAAGGTGGGGGCGGCTGCTGTCGCTTCACCTACTAGGGTACTTGAGTTAGATATTTATTCATCGTCAGAGCCTGGTCCATCGGAGGGTTCACTACCTCATGTATCAGTAGCACTCATGGTTTCACCCTTTCTTTTTTTGGACGATTCTAAGTCGGACACTGAGTTGCCCGAGAGGCATGTATGTTAGGATTTCATTTTATGTGACGACATTACGAAATTACCATAGTTTAATATAGTTCTATACACAGGGACTAGAATAGGTATTATTGTATAGTTGTGAAGCGTATGGGCTATATATACCCCTCCAAGGCTTCCATGGAGGGGTTGAGACTCTTGTAACATTTCATATTTTACTTCATAATACACACATTTGTTTCTCTCTCTACTCTCTCTCTCTCTCTCTCTAAACATGGTTATTACATGGTTTGAGCCTTCCTGACCACCGGATCATAGATTCTTTAAAACTGTCAATTGGTATCAGTGCCAGGTTTAAAGATAGAAACCTACAAAAACCATAAAAATCAGAAAATAGAAAATACCAAAAATATTTTTTTCAAGACATGTCTTCTGAAAATCGATAATATTTACGGACCTAGAAATGTCTTTCAATAATGACACGGGTCTTTAAATAAAGTTCGAGCAGAAGTTCAAACTTTTAAAACATGTCTTCATGGCTTGCAGTTATTTCAGACTGCAACCCGCTTTTAAAACTGAGAAAAGCATGTCGTCAAAAAGATAGTTGTTCCTAACAACGGGTAATTAATTTTTCCCGAGCATGGAGTACTTTACATCCATGCATCATGAGAATAATGTATGTTTCAGTGCGTTATTTTTACTTCAAGAAGAAATTCTTCTTTTTTAACCAGATAATTTTTTCTTAAATGATTCTTCAAAATTATTTGTGTTAAACACGGTGGAAAAAGTGTTGTTGAAAATTAATCAGTCTGTACTTTTACAATAAATTTTTCAACTCAAACAACGACTACTGCTCTTTAAATAGAAAATGAGCCATTGTTTGAGGGGGAGAGTGATTTCAAATTTATTTCATCAAACGGATTTCTAAAACATCACACAATTAACAGAAACGTTTTCTGTATTTGAAAGGGGTTATAATTTAAGGAGGAGTTAATTAATTTTTAACTCAAAGGGCTAAAATTGTTAATAGTTAGAAAGTTTACGAACTTATGTGCAATTTGCTACTTGTTTCCTAGCTTTACTAAACTACAAGGACTAAACTTGCTAAAATCCTAACTTATATAACCTCTATAATACTTTAAACCAAAAGTTAAAGAAGATAGAAAGCCCAAGGACTAATTCTGCCAATACCTAAATCATAGGAGTATAAATAGCAGTGGCTTGCCAACCGGTCAAACCTTCTCTTTCCTGGTCAATCTTAAAACACACACACATACTCAAATGTAAACCGCCGTCCAATCTCCACTCTTTGATTCTTGACTTTGTGTTCATTTCGTGCTAAGGTACTCTTTAAAACTTGTTTTATATCATCAGTTGATACTTTAGGTTGAAGGAATCGTCACAAAACATATTAAAATAAGTGCAATCACTAGATTAGACCTAGTTTTTCGTCAAAATTAAATTGTTGTTTGAAAATGATGATTGATTGTTGGGATAGGTGTGGTTTAGGTTGTCAAACACTCGATCATGAATGCTTTAGTGTAGATCAAACACATATGTATGCTATGATCGATTTTATATGCGTTTTTGATCGAATTCATGTAGAATGTTTAGAGTTATGTTTTTATTGCTGGGATTTTCTCTTTAAGGTTAGATGATGTTGTTTTGATGTTTATTTGTGATCCTTAATCTCTCGTATGCACGAATAGATAATTTTAGAATGTCGTTTGACTTTTAGTAGCCAACAACGGTTTGTTGCTAGTGTAAACTATTTGTGTATGCTTAGTTGTAGTGTAGAAGTCACTATGGTATTGCTAAATCATGTATGCATGCCCCCTTAGAATTTTAAAGGTTTCGTGGCTTAAATGTTTGTGCATGGCTTGATTTTGATGAGATGTGAATGATTAGTATGATGAAAAGGATTGCTAGGAGATTAAGATGAAATTAAAGGCCTTGGATCATGTTTATAGATAACTAAAATGTTAGAAAATTTATGTTTAAGGTTGCTGCTCAATACAGCGGTTTGCCTATGATATTCTGAGCAGCGGTTTGCTTAATTTTATGCAGCGGTTTGCTTTGAATATAGATAGCGGTTTGCTTGATTTAATAATATTTTAATAAAGCAGGAAACCGCTGCATGGCAGCGGTTTGGTATAATATACTTTTATTATTAAAATAATCAAACCGTTATTTCAAATTTTTCTAAATGGCAGCGGTTTGATTAAAAATGAATAAAATATTCATAGCAGTTTGGTCATAACGGTTTAATAAAATATTAATTTTTAATAATTAATAATTCTTATCATAGCAGTTTGATAATCAAACTACACAGCGGTTTCTCAAACCACTTCATTGCGGTTTGACCAAACCGCTTCGCAGCGGTTTATTCAAATGCTTCACGGTGGTTTACTTAAACCTATGCGTAGCGGTTTGGTAAATTGTCTTGCAGCGGTTTGGGGCGAACTTTTTAGTTTTGGCCCATTAAGCCCAATAACCCTGTCAGGCCCTATCCAATGGCCCAATTGACTTATTAACTCCCATCCGGGCCTAGTTAATCTGTTATTGGGCTTGTCGGATACTCAGTGACTCTATGTGAATTCTGTTACAAACTTAATCAAACATGGCATGCTAATTCAAACACATGGCTAATGATTTCATCTAACATCAAATATTTGCTATATGTTCTATCTTTATTGATACTCTTAACCAGATAAGATGGCTGAAGCAAATGTCCCTGCTCCTACCAGGACCAATGATTAATTGGTTCTTGTCAAAGCACGCTTGCCGATTAAAAAGATCAATCTTCTTATGGACCTTCAAAAGAAGCAAAAGAATCCCATCTTTCTCATTTTATTAGATATCCTACATAACACCAACTTCTTTGGTGCTTTCATTGCTTCAGCCAATGTTCCCTCTATCTACATTCAACAATTTTGGAATACTCTGACTATGGATACCAAGACTGATATATACAGTTTCCAACTAGATGAACTGTGGTTTACTCTGGATGCTGATCTTCTTCGTAGTGCTTTGGGAATAACTCCTAAAGATCTTGCATACCCTTTTGTGGCACCTCCAGCTGGGGATTTGGTTATAAATTTTGTGAACAATCTGGGATACCCTGAAGAACTTTAGTTTGTATCAAACATGTACTTGAACAGTCTCTATCAGCCATGGAGATCCATTCTGTCGATGATCAACCTATGCTTGACGGGTAAGACTTCAGGTTATGACAGACCCAGACACCCAGTTATTCAAATGTTGTGGGGTGTTATCACGAGAATAAATGTTGACTATGCTGAACTCATTTTACCACTGCCACCTATTCAATATCAATTAACTCGGAGTGAGAAAGTCAATAGAAGTCGTGTGTATCTTTGTGACAAATAAGACAAGTATATATTAAGAGAAACTTGAATGGCTGAGAATGGTTGTGCAGTGCATCACTGGGTCCATGATGTCTTGTCTTCAATATCAGAATTCATCTTTGTGAATCTAATAGATTATGTATTGACCCGGTTTCTGCCTAAAGTATGTGGAGGGCTGCTTTATTTTCACCCTTTATCCATACACTTTATTTTTTAATATGGTTAAGTGCGTCAAGGTGAATTGTTCTGAGTCGCACTTGGAGATTTTAGTACATGATTGTATATACGTAATAGTAATATATTCGATTATTAATGCGGTCCCTTTAGGTCTAAAATATGTCACTTTTGTATTCATGTGTTGTTGTGTTCGTGTTTATCAAATTATTATAGCTTATTTTAAGCTTATTTTCGTGGCTGTTTGATAGCAAAAGCACGGGTTGTTTTGGTTTAGTTGTGGTAAATCTTTTTTATAACATATTTTTTATATCTTCTGTTTTTTGCTGATTTAATGGGTCTTTTTTTTTCATCAAAATCTTTTTAAAACATATCATCAGATTTCAAGCTTATTTAAGTTGCTTCATAGTGGTTTGGTGATAAGAATAGCTTATTTTATGTTTTCCTGTGCTTGATAGCGGTTTGCAGAAGTAAGGACGAACAACTTTGTTGTTTTATATCCGAACGTGAAAAGAAAAACACAAAAAAAACAAGTACTGGGCCAACATCGGTTTCTCAGTGGTCTCCCAAATTGTACTGGCAGCGGGTTTGGTAAGAAGCATGCCAAAGGTTTGGTAATCACCGCAGCGTTTGGTATAAACCACTACGGCATTGGGTTTGTCTATTTACACGCAGTTTGGAGAACAGTTCGCAGCGGTTTGCATTATCATAGGTTAGCCGTAACGAAACCTGCAGCCCGTTTAACTAACTTCTCAGTTTGTCAAGTGTTTTGGTGGCAGTGGTTTGGTGGCAGCGGTTTGGTCAATGTGGTCAAGTCAATAGCGGTTTGCTAAATTCCTAGGCAGCAGTTTGCTCAAACTGAGCATAGCGGTTTGTTGCACAGGCCTGCCAGCGGTTTGGGGTCTTGGTCAAAGTTGACCGAGTCAGATTGACTGAGTCAACTCACTGAGTCAAACCGAGTCACTCAGTTAACCGAGTCAACTCAAACTGGTATAAACCGGGTCAAAGTTCAAAGAAAAGAAGAAAGCAACAGACTCGACTATAATTGAATCAAAACAACAAACATAAACAACATCAACAACCAATAACCATTCACAATAACACCAAATCCAGATCAAATCTAAACCCTTCGTCATAAATATCCAACAAATCCACAATCTATCCTATTCCCATCGTCACATATTATCAACTCCATCTCCACATTAACATCATCAAGACTTGAAATTAAAATGAAAAAGATAGATCTCAGATTGTTCTACATAAATATCAAATCTTTATAAGATCTTACATGTTAGAACCAAAATCATCATCGATCTCTGTTGGGTACAACCCTTTGATTTACGAAATTAAAGGACGAATAATAACAATTATGTTATCATCCTCCTTCGCTTCGATTGTCACACGCAACTAAAACGAATTACACAAACCTACCCAAGACCATAAGTATGATCTTGAAGCCGTTGCTACTCTCGTTTGGTGCTCGGTCAAAAAGGAATTGAATAATGAAAAGGGTTTTGATTGAGATTCGTTTCAAAGGAGTTATCTTTTTTGGGTGATTCATTTTATCTGCTTAGGATATTAAGGTGTGTATGTTTATTGGTGAAGAAGGACGACGAAGTGCTCATTTGAGCTTAATTTTAAGAGATGATGACTGCGTTTTTAGTTTGTTCATAAGATTTGGGTGAGTGTAGATTGCTTATCTGTTGTGTTACCGTAGTAAATAAAATGGGGGCGGATGATAGGTTTAGGGTTACTATGAGGATAGTTAGGGATCATGATTTGGCAAATAATGTTAATCCTCACTGGACCATGCTTCATTTTTATGGGCCAAGTAATCTAAATTGTGTTGGCTGGAATTTTGTTTAGAAGCATTAGGCTAAAAGCAATATGGGCTGAATTAATTAAGTTTGTGTTTCGGCTAATTATTTAATATCAGGGTTATTGGGCTATTAACGAATAGATTATTTGGAATGGGTTAATGATAATTGATTATACTAGAGATCAAGTGACAAAGTGGCAAATGTTTAGTTGGTATAAGTTGAAATGACAAAGTGATTAGTGACGAGACCGGGATCGATATTTATAAAGAATCATGGAACTTAAATTGAAATGGCTAGATTTGGTATTAATTTTTCTAAGTGACTACGAAGTCGATTGGGTGTCACTTATTTGAGATTAAAGTTGGATTTCACGAAGGCGTGTACTTATTTTATCTTGAAGTCGGGGTTGTTTGGATGCATATTTCAATGATAACTTGCTCTCAATCGTTGCTTCTAAGATTTTAATTGGAGAACTTTAGTTTATCTAGTTTCCAGAAGTCGGGGTGGATGGTTGAAGACCTGGATAACTATCACTTAAAGGAGTTACGTTGTAGTACTCAGTGACACACGCTAAAGACGATGTGGATAATTGTAAGAGGTGATGAATGTCTCATACTTTGGTGGGGGTATTGAGTACTTAGAAATTTGCATGGAGCACAAATTCTCTACACCGTTCTTCCAACATTAGTGCAAGATTAAGTCACAAGAACGGGAGAATTCTACTTCGGTTTCAAGTTTGGTATATCGGGTTTACTCCATCAGTAGTCACTTCAAATAGCCTACAAAGGGGTCAGTAAAAAGATAGTCAAAGATAGTTTATGAGTAGAGATTTGATCAGCAGTTGATTCTCACGGGGCACATTTGAGCTAATTTTATTCTTCTTACAAGATTTCAAGTATATGTGCGTATAATGTTTTGCTAATTCTGAGATATCAAAACCAGCAAGGTGGAAGGAGACATACATCTGAACGCACAAAACGAGTACAAACAGCGATGAAATTCAACCTTTTTCTTATTTAGGTCATTCCGAGGAAGACAAAATGTCATAAACCGCGGAGAAATCAGTGTTTTTAGCTCAGGTAAAGTGCTTTGGGTGTATTATCCCAACTACATGGGGGAATGGATGATAAGTAAACAGTTTCTGATTATAAAGAGGTACGCAATCTATGATGATATCCTCTAGATAGTTAAAATCCATACAGGAAGAAAATGGTGTTCTATCCGTGACTTTATTGACTTGGGTGATTATCATTTCGACTACTTTGGAGGTTTTAATGTCTACATCCGGGACGTTAGTTTACCTTGTGTTACAAGAAATATCATCATTAATCTCTAAAAGAAGGAAGGAATGCGCACGTCCGGGACTTAATTGACTTTGATGCTATGATTTCGACTTCATAAATGGGATAGAGTGTGTACTTCGGGTTTTTGGGCTTCATACAATGAGACTGGTTGCATCTCTTCAACTACATGGGAGAAGAGATATCTTGATACTTTTGGTATGCATTACTTGAGCTTCCAGTGGGAAGAAATGTGAGAAGAATTTCAATCCATGAGAAGATACTGCTGATCTATCTATGATTCCCCGACGGATAATCACTAAGCTTATTATAAAGAAGCAGTAAAGAACATTAGAATGGTGGGTATCCTACTAATTCGATGTGCAACTAATACATTCTACAGCTTGTAATAAAGACTTTGAAACTAGCTTGAGAAGAAGATTTCCGGTTTGGGGAGAAGCCTATATAAAAGCTTCAAAATGAAGAATAGGTGACCTTAATTAGGGGGAATCTAATTCAGAAAGCTTTTCCTTCAACATAAGTGTAGGGTTTACTTATTTTATGCTCTACATAATTCTCCTACAAGGTACTACAAAAGATGATTCATGTTGACGTGTGCAGACTTGAAGTCAAATGAAAAGCAAATTCTAGAAAACTTCGACATGACCAAAAGTGCAGGAAAATGAAGTTTTCAAGACATGCAGCTAATTTAAAACTTCAAGATGACCAGAAGTGTATGAAGAAAGTTGAGAATTCAAGTAGATCAAAGGCCACAAAAGACATCATCAACATTAGAAGCTTCAGTGAAGTTCTTGTTCTTAATCATTATGTACTTGTTAGGAAAATATTATAAGTAATTCCGTATATCATCCCATGAGGGAAGATTGTTAGGATTTCAATTTATGTGACGACATTATGGAATTACCATAGTTTAATATAGTTCCATACACATGGACTAGAATATGCATTATTATATAGTTGTGAAGCGTATGGGCTATATTTACCCCTCTAAGGCTTCCATGGAGGGGTTGAGACTCTTGTAACATTTCATATTTCACTTCATAATATACACATTTGTTTCTCTCTCTACTCTCTCTCTCTAAACATAGCTATTACATGGTTTGAGTCTCCTCGACCACCAATACATAGATTCCTTTAAACTGTCAATGTATCATCTATACCTCATGATGCTATGGTTGCTGGATGGAGGAGCAAATTGAATAACGACCATCTTCAACCAATCGGATCATCATCTCCCTCACCTACTACTTCTACTTCAGAGATCCCTACTGCTCCTATTCTACCAACACCACCTACTATTGTTGCACCATCTACCAATATCATCTCACCTATTGTTGCACCACCCGGGGTTCATCGACGACGGTCTGTTCTTATCCAACCTAGATAAGACATTTATGTCGGTCAACTTTATCGCACATATCCTGGTGGGCCATGTAGGGCTTGGACTGTAAGGAAGATGGTTGGACCCTTACCTTCTCATCGCTTAGCATTAAGGTACACATCACATCATTTAGATCGTTCTACTTTAGGTTCATCATCAGACCATTCATCTTCAAACCGTTGCAGATCATTCCTTATATGGGCATTCTACTTCAGATCAGACTTTATCTGGGCATACTTCACCAGTTACCACCATTGTTGATTCATCTACACCATCGAGATTCATTTACCCACCACCTGCTAGGACTTCATAGAGTAGCGAGGCCTTTCGTCGTGGGAGATCTGCCCCATTATCTACCATGTACCCACCGACGACATTCGAGTCGTTAGCTGGGGATTCTTCTTCTAAGTTATCTGCCAGACCATCTTGCAAGAGATGTAAGTCCCCTGCTGCTGTCGTGCCTTTACCTATCCCTGCTCCATGAGCATTATTTCCTACTCGTGCTAATATTCTGCCACCTCACAAGAGGTTTAGAGATTCTTATTCACCAGAGGATAGTACCGAGGAGGATATCAA
>BQNB010036741.1:0-37295 GCA_026074375.1 Tanacetum coccineum | reverse complement strand
CCCGGGAATATCTCTTCCGGAATCTTTTTATCATTGATTCTTACTTGTGTATTTTAAGTGTATACTATCAACGAATCACTTTATTATCTAAATTATATTCAATTAAAGTGTCATGTAAAATTTTTCTTAAATTAGATCCCGTATGAGGATAACCAAATAGTTTAAAAGCAATTGTCCGTTTCATTAATAACCAAGATTCGGGATTAAACCAATGAGCCGTAACGGCTAAATAAGAATTTGCCGTACCATGTGGTGCGGTCCAAGTATCCGTAGTTATAGAAACACCATATTTATAATCACGAAAACCATCAATAATATCTTTTTTAGCCGTTTCCCATAATTTAAAAGCATCACTTCTAAGAGTAGTACGACTTACATGTTGATACCGCGGTTGTAGCCTCCTTTTGATGATCTCCGTAAGCTTGACGTTGTCGAAGTGGTTGAATGGAAGCGCTTGTTGAATGACAAACTTCGTAAAATCAAGTCGAACCGCATCATTATCAAATATAAAAACTTGACCATCCGCACCAATAGTACCTTGTGACGTATCATTTTGGCTAACCGCACTACAACCGCTCTTATGAGTCCTTAGTGTAGTGTTAGACGTGGGGTTATAAAATTTCGAACATTTCTTGCAACGCGCCTTTTCCACCCCATCAATCATAACACACAAATCGTAATTAGACCAAACATCTCCTTTTCTCGTAGTTGGTCTAATTCGCACAACATCATCATTTGTGTAAACTTTTCGTACATTGCTAGTAGAAACGGAGGGATTAGTGGAAGCTTGTTGTGATTGTGAGTTTTCCATTATAGAGGGATTAGAGAAATTAGAGTATATATATCACGATTAGAGAGATTAAAGAGAGATTAGTGAGTGTTTTTGATGTGTTTTCAACCCCAACTCATTACATGTATTTATACTACCAATCCATGGCTTAAAATCATCAAAAAAAAAATACAAAAAAACAAAAAAAAACGTATATAAACGGCTATATGACCGTTTGGATATTTTTTTAAAAAAAAAACCGGTTTTAACCGGTTTTTTTATAACGGCTAGTTGACCGACTTTGTTGACCGGTTTTTTTAACCGGTTAAAACCGGTTTTATAACGGATATAAAAAAAACCCGGTTAAAACCGGTTATTTTAAAAAACCGGTCGCTTATTAAACTCGAAAACCGGTCTAACCAGTTCGGTTAAATAAAAACAGGTTTTTTTAAAACCGGTTCCGGTTTTTTGGACCGGTTTAAAAAAAAACCGGTTCCTGTTTGCACCTCTAATATGGGGTACACATTTGTACAGGTGATCAAAGACAATGTTAACGAATGTTCGGTGTTTGGTTTGACAAAGAATAAATTACATCGAAACCGAATAAAATTGAACTGAACTTTTTAATTGGTGTATGATTTCGTTTAAAACAAAACAGAAGTATTTAATCAATAGAAATATAACCAAACTTAAATATATATATACACACAAAATGGTTAAATCATAATATACGTAGGGCCTGTTTGGTTAGACATAACAGACTGATAAGGGAATGTAATTGACGTTGTAATGGAATGAACATATTAATTGAATGAGTCATTACTGTTCCATTGAACTATTTGGTTGTCATGTTGGAATGGAATATTGCATTTACGCATGTTGTGTGATATGATGCACGGGACATTAGAAATGAATGAATAAATGAAATATATGATTCCATGTTGTAATGGACCGGAAAAAAAACTAGATGGTGACTATGTAATGAAATTGATGGTTACAGACGTTATGGAATGAATCAATGAATAAATTATTCCATTAAAAAACTCAAAACAAACAAAATATTTTTATTCCATTGTAATAATTTATTTCACTCCAACTTCGATTCATACATACCAAACGCTATGGTAGTGTTTGGTACGTGGTAATAAGAGAAGGAATGAAAAACATCATTACGACGGAATGAAAAAGTTAAGTTTGTTTATAATTACAGAATGCAATGACTCGTTACATGGGATCACTCATTACATCAAAAACCACCATATCCATTCATTGAGGGTCCCTTGTTATTTTTCATTACATCTTGAAATGAAATAATAATTACATACAAACAATTTATTAACTACCCTCCAAACAAAAAAAATATATCATAAAAGGCTATTTTAATCTTTTTATCATCTATTACATTCAATTCTATCATTACAACCAAAACACAATTATAATCGTGATGTGTCATTCCATTACTTTATTTATTCTATTACAATGTTCATTCCATTCAGTCGCTACTTAATTCCATCATACCAAACGCACCCATAGATTTTTATCATATTATTCTAACTAACAATCTTTAAGTCTCAAAATATATTAAAAAATATCCTAAAGTCAGAATGGTGATGCATATCAATGTGAGCGAATTAACCTACCTGATCTCTAAAAGTTTTTTTTATGTCGTATCATGGATTCATATCATTAATTTACCTATGTTAAGCTGTGAAACCTTTTGGTTTTATTTTGTTAATTTAATTGAGAACTTTATAAGAACTTTTGATTTATTAATTTTATTTGAACTTTTAGGTTTATATATATAACCTCTAGATTATATTGTGAAGTTTACTTGAATTTGGTTTTCTTGATTTTAACTAAAACCAACTGAATTCTAATTTGGTGTGTGTTTTAGTTTTATCAATTCTATAATTTGTTTGGTTTGGCTTTGATTTCGATTTTAAAATTTTCAAACTGATGAACGCGAACCATATAACCCATGTACCCGAAAACCGAACCGATAAACATCTCTAACAATATTCGAGATGGTCACATGACACTTCATGAAAATGTATATATTTCAATCAAAAACTCGCACGATCTGAATAACTTGAACAAGGAAAATATCTTGTACGCTTATCATTAACCATATCTATAAACACAGGCTTTATTTTTGTTTAATGGATTTTGTTAGCCTAAACGAACCTGTAGTTTGGAAATAATAGGTCATCCATTTAATTGGTTATTGTTGGGTTAATTCAGTGCACGATGATATTCGACTAGGATTTGAATAGAAAATACTAAGTACGGTGCTCATGTTGATGATTCAATAAATAATGGAAAGGCTCCTTATCTGTTCAAGTGTACCATTGGATAGAAGCACTGTGCCCAACATAAGGTGATCTACCACGGTTCTTACAGCTCCACATATACGACCTAGATAATGAGGTGGGTAACAGAGTGCACCATTTTAGGGGATAAGATTCTGGGAAATTAATCCTAAATATAGTTCAGCATCTCATTGAAGTGCTTGATAAGTACAATGAACTAGTGAAACTGTTTAGAACAACTAGAGATAAGTGTAAAGACGCTGATGTGCCAGAATTCCATATTAGACTATATAGTGTCGCTGGAGCGGCGACCCTACGAGCTGCCAACTTCTCAAATGCTTGGTGGTATAGTGTTTGAAAGTACTCCAAAAAAGCCAGACATATTACAATGTCATCATTCAGATGAAGGGCGGTGTGCCTCAGAGGATCAATGAATATACTACATTTATCAGTTGCATTACCGATTCAACCTTAATGGTTTGTTATTTAGAGGTGTCAACATCTTCCAACAATATGTCGTAGGTGTGTGTTGCAGCATAGAGCAAAACCGTATTGATTTCATACCCGTAAAGCAAGATGATATTAGAAACAAATTCCTAGCAGGTCTGTAATTCTGTATGATGCAATCTCCAAGGGAGATCGTGACGAGTTTGACGTCAGAACAAGAATCATACCACCTTCGTCTTTTACTGGAGGGCCTTGATACATGTGCAATCATTATCTGGACGCTCTTGGTATTTTTCGGATACATGGAAATCCGTAGTGTTTCATTACCTTTATGTGTAACGTTAATTGGTCTGAAACCAAGAGGTACATGGCACAATATCCAGAACTAACTCCGGTAGACAAACCTGATGTGGTTTGACGTGTTTTCGAGCAAATGGTTATTGCTTTTCTCAAGTTTATCAGGAAAACGCAAACATTTGGCTATGATCATGATGCCCACGATGGATCATAATCATCATGAGGGAGAGAATATATAAGCTTAGTTTTTGCCAATTATGAGGGGGAAAATATTTAAGTATATTTTGGGAGAAAATATATAAGTATATTTCGGGAGAAAATATAATGTCAATCCAAGAATATAGAGGGGGAGAAGTTATAAGCAAAGGGAGAAAATATGGGACAAATCAAGATAATCGGTAAAAGAAATTGAGGTTAAGGAAATCATCGTGTTAAAAGTAGTTTTAATCGAGAAGATAAGTTTTATCTTCATGAATGGTGAGGATAAAAGAATGAGAGAAAGCAAAAACAAAATGAGACATTGTATATTTTGTTGGTGAGGATTGAAAGAAAAAAGAGAAAGCAAAAATAGAATGAGAGAATTTTGTTATTATCTTTTCTTATTGATATGGTTAGAGGTTATATCATCAAGTGTTTAGAATAAGCTGTAGTGCTTCATCAAGTTTAAAGACCAATGAAGATAGCCGGTTCAATATTTGCATGAGATTACTTCAACAATATCATCATCGTCTTCAACAACAAATCATTCAAGAAAAAGTCTTCACAATCAAGATCACTACTTCAACATTCAAGAGATAGATATGTGATTAAGGGGGAGCTAAACGAGTATAAAGATTTAAGGATAAAGTCAAGTGTTCAAGTCTTCTACAAGGAATGCTCAATCAATATCATCTTGTTCAAGATCTTTCGTTAACAACAATATAAGATTGAAATCAACTTTCAAGATCAAATTCAGAGATAAAGATTTCCTACAAGCTTTTCAAGATTCTAGTTGCAAATGAAGATCAAGATATAAAAAGCTTTTGAGGATGCTGATTTTGAGTTCGAAAGAAGAGTTGACACCTTCAAAAAAAGTATTACATAGCGGGAGATATGCTACAAGGTCATCCTCAGCTTTCACAAAAAATTCTCAGCATTTTTGAGCTTCAAAGAAACGAGATCCAAATCTAGCCTATCATTACATAGGGGGAGATTGTTGGAATTAGAGATAAATTCCATTTTTGATGTAAAGATAGTGAAAAACTAGATTTAGGATTGATGTGCTAAATTGTAAATGGTCTAGGGACTAAAAGTCTATCTTTACTTATATATATGACAGTTTATGACACGTCACTAAAGCCATGTCATCAACTATCCATGTCACTAATTGCCATGTCCCCATTTTTGGTATATTATATGACACATCAACGCCTACATGAACATCTACATGGCATGAATCCGGATTTTTTTTAAAATTATGTCACTGGGAGGATTCGAACCCGGGTTGTTTGTTTAGAAAACAAACACCTCATCCACTTGACTAGGCCAATGTTTGTGGCAGATTTGGTAAACACAACATAGTGATCCTTTAAAAATAAATACTAAGTCAATGCATTAAACAAATATGTAGTCAACGTTCTCAAATAACCTGTTTATCAAAACTTAATTGAGCTTCAGTTCCTCCCCAAAATAAACCCTAAAAATCCTCCCTTTCATCAATCTCTAATTAATCTCCCTAAAATCCTTCCCAATTAAATCATAATTTTAAATCGATTATAAATTCATAGTGATATAAAATCTCTTTCAAAATTATAGCTATTCCTCCCCAATTAAACCGGTGTTCAATGCTGTGATGGTACTAACTCCAAATTCAAATCCCCTTAATAATGGAACGCTCATCAAGTTAAACCCACCATCATCAAACTAAAAAATAAACACAGTGATTATAAGCATAAAAAACCACCAATCTTCATCTTCAGCAAAACAACCGATCTCATAATACAATTGAAACTCCATCTTTAGCCAGGTTTGTTTGATTTCGAATTTGTTTTTCAATTTATACTTAAAACTCTTTGATAATACTTTTTATAATTATATATTGAAATCGAATCAAATTAACCATTTGATTTCTCAGTGTGTTTTTGTGTTTTTGTCTACTTTAGGTCGTTTAATCATGAATCCCGTGTCTCAGCTTCTACACAATCGATCATATAATCAAATCACTAATGATTTGATCTGATTGATGCGACTTTGTGTGAAGATTTGACAACCGTATCATGAAGGTAAATGGATTAGATATCTTTAAGTTTTTATTTTGATATTAGTTTTTATATAAAATTCTGATTTTAATTTTTTTTATACAAAGTTTTGATTTTTTTCTTTTTTTGATGCTGCTTAAAGTGGAGGCTGCATAGGATGGTTATGGAAACCAAGTCCAAGGTTAATATACACAATGCTATATTATCACAAGGTTTACCATGGTTTTTCGTATGACAATATATTTAATTTATTATAGATAATTTTTGCTTCTGATACGTGTTCTTGTGAATCATTTGATGTAAGTTTTTAGCCATATTCTATTAGTTCTATCAGATTATATGACATTCTATTAGTCAATATCTTTACTATGTTTTGCAGAAGTGGCATCAACATCAAATAATTTTAGGTGCATGTGAGAATTCTCCAATGATGGCCAATCAGTTTTCCTTAAAGATCTATCCTTTAACTTATCTTATATTTGTGTTATTATGCATCTCATAAAATGATTCATAAATTGTAACGCCCCGACCCAAAAGGGTAGAAGTATTACAAATATGGTGTGACATCAAAAGCATACATAATCATAACACAAGCATAAACAGCGGAAGTCTTAAATAAATAACCAAAGGATAATAAGTCAACATGACTTAAGGTACATAAGTTCTCAAAAGATAGACATATCCAACGAAATAACAAATGTATTTGAAAGAAACAATTTATATATCAAAACTAAGATCTCTAGGGTAAGTCCACACTCAACACTCATATTCTGAAAGCAACCCCAGCTCCTAGCTTAGATACCTGCCGCAGGAAAAGAAAGTGCGGCTGAGCTTACAAAGCCCAGTGAACAGATATATATATAATCGAATGCAAAAGATAACGGAAAATCAAAGGATACGATATAAGGTACAAAGGATATCACAAGACATGATCAAAGGAATACAAATATAAGGTAAGACAAATCAGAAGTCAATTCATAGTGTAAGGTAAGATGAAATCAGAAAATCGAATCAAGTCCAATTACCAAGCCCAAACAAATCATATCATAGTAACCATGGAGTAGCGAGCTCCAAATGTGAAAGACGTGGATTGCACCCAAACATCAGTCACCAAATATCCAAATATCATAATGTCATAATCCATCGAATACAAAACAAATCTAGGATGCATCCATACGCCCCTTAAACAAATAATAATCTTCATAATGCGCATATAATATCAAATGGGGGACGGCGTGAGAAATCACTCACTCACACATGAGTCATGCCAAAGGTGCATCAATGACACGGCCATGTTACCTTCATGGCTAGGAAACAAATAGTGGCTTGGTTCTCAAACTGAAGGGTTCAAAGCAAAGTCATATCAAAGTTCATTTCAAAGGGATCATAGCAAAGGTTCAATGTCAAAGGTTCAAATATCAAAGGTAGCATAGCAGGGTTCAAATGGAACATAATAACAGATCATATAAGAGAACCAAAATAAAAGGCTCAGAGCAAATGTAGCAAATCACATAAGAAATCAAAGATAGAGAGGAATATGTCATGAGAAACCTTAACGATAAGGTCAGAATATCTGTACCAATAACGGAACGAACGAAAGTACTACTTAATCGTAGTAATAGTAAAGTCGAGTAGGTGTCAAGAATATCCGTACCTTATTCCGAAGCAAAGCAATAATCAAAGAAAACACCACAGGAATATCAAAATCACTCCCTCTTGACCGAACCTAAAGAAATGATGAATTCGGATTACATATACTTTCTATTTTTAGAAACTTTCCATTTTTAGTAACTTTCCATAATTAGTAACTTTCCATAATTAGTAACTTTCTCATGAATTTTGAGTTGACGAGATGCGTAGGCTATGACCTTCTCCCTTTGCTTCAAAACCGCTCCTAATCCTTTGTGCGAGGCATCACAATAAACCACAATGTTCTCACTACCCTTTGGTAAAGCCAAGATCGGTGCACTACACAACTTGTGTTTCAACATTTGGAAAGCAAATTCCTCCTTTTCTCCCCAATCAAAGTTCACGCTTTTCTGAGTCAACTTTGCCATAGGCTTGGTGATTCTTTGAAAAACCTTCGATGAATCGTTGGTAATAACCAGCAAGACCTAGAAATTAACGAATCTCGGTTCGGAGTCTTGGGTGACGACCAATCCTGGATTGACTCGATCTTAGCATGATCAACGTAAATGCCTTCTTTATCAATTACGTGACCTAGAAATTGCACCTTCGGAAGCTAAAACTCACACTTCAAGAACTTGGCATACAATTCCTCCTTCTTAAGTAACTCCCATATTAACTTAAGGTGCTCTTCATGATCTTCCTTGCTCTTGGAGTAGATCAGAATGTCATCAATGAAAACGATCATGAATTTGTCTAGATACGGCTTGCACACCCGATTCATCAGATCCATGAACCGCCTGTGCGTTGGTTAGTCCAAAAGGCATTACTTGGAACTTATAGTGACCATAACAAGTCCTAACGCCAGTCTTTGGGGATGCCATCTCACAAAACTCTGAGTTGGTGATAATCCGGACCATCAGGTCGATCTTTGAGTAGACTCTTGACTTTGCCAACTGAATCAAAAAAGTCGATCAATTCCTAGAAGTGGATATTGGTTCTTCACTATAAGCTTGTTTAGCTCATGATAGTCGATACACATCCGAAAAGACCCATCTTTCTTTTTGACAAACAAAACCAGAGCTCCCCTGGGTGAGGAACTGGGTCTTATAAATCCTTTGTCATAAAGTTCCTTTAGTTGAGCAGACAATTCCTGCATCTCTGACGGTGCTAATCAGTACGGGGATTGTGCTACAGGGTCAGCACCTGGGACCAAGTCGATTTGAAATTCAACTTGTCGTATTGACGGAAGTCGAGGCAAATCTTTTAGAAAGACTTCCAGAAAGTCCCGTATGGTCGGTACGTCCTCAAGCCGCTTCTCTTCCCACTTATCTTCAGCCTTTTTCTCCATAACTTGAGCCAGAAACACTTGGCATCCTTTCTGAATATACTTCTGGGTCTTGGTACACGAGATGATACTCAATCTCAACTTTTCTCCACCACTACATCCATCTCCTTGGATCTCCAACATTTTCTTCCCACAGGGGATACATACGACCTTCTCATCATAGATAATCACGGTGTGATATCTCGACAACCAATCCATGTCGATAATGACGTCAAAACTTCCTAGTTCTACGAGCATTAAGTCGATATTGAACGAGTGTCCTGACAAACCTAACGTGCAACCTCTAAGCAAAGTATTCGTTTCTACAATTCTTCTGTCAGCTAGTTCTATGGCATAATTTACGTCTAAGGTGGATGGGACAATATCAAGTAAAACACTAAAGGCAGTTGACACAAAACTCCTATCAGCACCCGAATCAAATAGCATACGTGCATAATGGTTATTGAGAAGAAATGTACCTGTGGCAACGTTGACGTCAGGGTTAACTCCTCCTCTTAGAGCGTAGGCTCTTCCTAGCTTCATTTGGCTTGTTTCCTGACTTATTCCCACAGTTCTAATTTTTCAACTTCGGACAGTCACTCCTATAGTGACCCTGCCTTCCACACTCATAACAGGTAACAACCTTCTGATTTAGTTCTGGGGCTCCTTGTGTAGCAGTAGCAACTGTGGCCTTACAACCCAACACTCTTACAATTGCCACATTTCATCATACACTGCCCCTCATGATGTAATTTTCACTTGTTGTAGTAGGGTAGTGTCCCAGCATATCCTTTCTTCTCACTATTCCCAACAGTGTATGCTCTGGCCACATTCTACCCATTACCATTTTGTCTCTTAAATGGTGGTTGTTGCACACGATTATCTCTTGAATTGTTTTCAAATCTCCTCTTATTCTTTGCATTCCTTGCAACATAACCCTTCAGCTTTTGGTCTATTAGGTTGTTGGCAATACGGACAGCATCTTGGAGTCTCGTAGGCTCTGCAGCAATTACATTCCCTTGAATGGTATCGGGGAGACCTCCTATGAACTTCTTAATGGGATCCTCCTACTCTAGGACCATCTTGGTGCACAACAGAACCATTTCTTGGAACTTTTGGGTATACGCAGTCAGATCATTATTCCTCACGATCAGGTTCCACAACTCAGTCTCCATTTTCTTAATCTTATTCCTAGAGCAATAAACCTCTGTCATCAGCTTCATGAGTTCCTTCCACGTCATGGCATAAGCAGCATCAGTCCCAACTGTTCTCTTGTGAGAGTTCCACCAAGTCAATGCACCGTTCTGCAGGGTGCATGAGGCATACTTCACCTGATACTTTGGTGGACAGTTGCTGATGTGGAATATCGTCTCCATCTTCTCAAACCATCTTGTCAGCCCAACTACTCCTTCATTTCCCTTAAAGATGAGTGGATGACATTTCAAGGAATCTTGGTAGGTGCACTCACATGCAGCTGGCACCATACCTCCAACATTCTCCATTCCCATCTTCTCCTCATAGTCCATTCCCATTATCATTTCTGCCTCCATCTCAATTACCATTCCCATTGTCATCTTCATGTGTAACACCCCCAAACTACGATACGCAGCGGAATACAATAATTGAGGTGCTACTTCATAATACATGCACACGAGTCCTAGTAAACGTTTAAAGATACGTTTATAAAACACAATTTCATTTATTAGAAAGATCAGAGTTACATAGGTCCCAATACCAACGTAGAAATTTATTTCTAAAAGTCACAACACGACTTGATTTCTAAAACATTAATTTAGTTTATGACACTACTTCACCGAGACACCGTCCTTGATATCCGCGTTCCGTCCCGTCCAGCCATCAACATCAATTAACCTGAGATACATGCTTAAAAACATCAACAAAACATTGAGTGAATTCATAGAGTTTACACATAACAGTTAGAACGCATATTTGGTTCAACAAAACATATAACATTGCTCGTAAGACAAGTTATATATAAATAATGAATTCCAACTAATGAGCCCGTGTACCGAAACTTAACACATTCATCCCGTAGGACGAAATAATGACCAGGAAGTATGCCACTTCCCCTAATACTAAACACAAAAATGTCCGTTACAGGGTGCTCACCTACGGATTTATACCCCGGACAGGGTTGTCAAACCCAATAGATCTATTTAATGCATTAGCGTTCACCATCAACAAGGCAATTAACGGTCATACTGTAAAAGGCATATACTCAATAGTGCATGGAATCATATTTAGTATCAAAACACACTGCGTTCCCATTTTCAAAACAAGCAAGTATCCTCCTCGCGGGTTTAAAAACTTTTAAAACACTTAAAAGCGAGGCTATGAACTCACCTGATCGAAGCCGAAGATTAAATAATCGAAACAATCACGAACTACTCGATGGCGAGCTCAACCGCGACCTATTATTTATGTCGTTCAATTATTACCTCGTAAGATGCGATCGAATAGTGCGCGCATCGCAACTATCAAAATAGTATAAATAGACATACACATGTGATGAGAAATCCACTTGCGCGTCCTAAATCCCATTTAATTGAGTTATAATCTTTCTTTTATTTATATTATACATCGCTTAATCGAAAACTTTCTATTTTAGGAAACCTTCTATTTTTAGAAAGTTACTATTTTCGGAAAGTTACCATTTTTTGTAAGTATCGTTATCCAATTATATTTATAATAATATTTATTTATCTCGTCGAACCATTGACATTCAATTTGATTATTATTTACTCTTACCGGGATTATGTCCCGTGCATTACAAACGTTTCTATTTTTATAATCTACTTCCTTTATAATGATCGTTAAGTTTAAAATATCTTACTCGTAGTAATAATAGCGTTTAATTATTTTTATATCATCCAACAAGTTTAGTATTAACCCATTTACTTTCAAAAGTCAACGTTAGACTTTGTTTGACTTTGACTTTTTATACACATTTTATATATTGGTTACTAAATCCAACCCGCTCCAAACAACCCGTTATATCACATTTTCACGACTCGGACTCAAAAGAGATTTTATGTAAAATGACATTCCGGACAACCTTTTGGTTTTAGCCGAGACCCGAAACTCGACAGAAAATGACCAAAATGCCCCTGTAAGTCTCTGCAGGAACTTTGACTCTTTTAAGAAAAACACAGACTTTGACCTTGGGTTTTGACCCGTTATTACTTGATTTTAAAACTAGCGAGCCTCGCAACAAAGTAAAACATCATTACAAGCAACTTTCGTGTTTCGCTGGAAAGCCGAAATGGACTCGAAAGTGCTCAAAATGGGCATTTAAGATTCTGACAGCAACTAGCATTTTGCAAGAGCTATTTGGGAAGTTTTCAAGTTTTCAAATCTTGTTTTCGTCGTAACTTCTTCGTTATAAGAAGTTACGGGTCGTTCGAATTACCGAAACGTACATTAGGACGAACTCTATCATATTTCAACATAAAAAATCAGTTTTTATAAAATCTCGAACCTCGAAATCTGAGCCAAACTTTCTGCTCGAAATTTACGTTTACAAAACTTATCGAAACTTTATTTTCACCTCACAACGACATCAAAATACGCCTAGTTAATCTATCTCCGTCAAACTAATCAACCCATTCACAATCTATTCTAACCAACGCATGTGTCAGACCTCATCGCATATAATATACGAAATCAAATTAAGAACGAAACAATGAAATAAACATAACTAGGATACTTACAACAACACACAAGGTGTTGGTTTCGGCCTCCTTGTGGTCTCGAACTCTCGGATATAAACACGAACACAAACCCAAACAATTTCTAAGCTAACCCACTTGATCATATCACTAATCTAACTCTTTTAAACACCTCTTTAAACCGAAATCATACGAATTAAGCCGGAAATATATTTTCTTCAAAACTTATTGCATGTAAGATTTTATTAGATAGGAACGTAGGCCTTGACACAAGGATTAAGAATTTATATCTAGATCGTATTGCATGCCGGGAATAAAGCGGTAATGATGATGTTTGTGGTGTGGTGGTCGGCCGGATATTAGAGGAGGGGGAAGAGAGACCAAAAATTTTGTAAAAGAAAAATAGGTGTGTATGATTTGCTATTTATATAGAAATAGTTTGGTCACTAGCCACATTTAGCCCCTCCATTCTTAAAGCCCTTTTATTTTTAGTACAAAGGTTATTTGTTTCGTTATTATAACCGACCAAAGGCTCGGGTCACCTCATTCGTAAATATTTTATTTATGTCCCACTAAATTTAATTTAAAACATTTAATAAGATGTGTACACATTAAAACGCGAGTTCGGCTCAAGATAAGGAACAAAGACGACGAGGTTCGTAAAACAATAATTTACAATCATAAAAATAATAACGAGACGCGTTGTAAATTTTTATGATGCTTAAAAAGTTTAACGAACGCATGGTCAAACGTTGACTCGCGAAACGTCCAAAAATAAAAATTTCTAAATTTCGTTCGTAATAAAATACAAAAATAACCATTTACGACAATAAAAATTTAAATGTCGACGTTCGTTCACACGAATTTATAAAATAATAATTATGACGTCGAATTCACGATTGTCATACGCGTCCTAAAACTCGGGTTGTTACATCATGTCTGTCTTCGTTCTCCCTTATGGGTTCGCGATTTAGGTAAGCTTTCAAAGCTTCCTCCATACGTTGTTCGATCATTTCTTTGATCGCCGCAGGGGTTATCCCGGTACGTGTAGCAGGAGGCATTATCACAAACAGTAAAACACGATGAGATTTTCAGGTGTTATGGGGTCACCATATATGCTAGATAGAATCAATTAGATTATATAGCACGGAGACATAGAATAAAACAAGTTCACGTCATGCCCAAAACGAAAATAATTATCGATCCAATATATAAAAAGCTAAAACAAAAATGATTAATAGGAAATTACAATTTTATATCATATATGATAGTCGGTTACATCAATTTCTAAAAGATAATACGAGTTTCTAACGATACAACTGCTAGGCACTAGCCACTATGCTACTGATCGGTACACAAATCCTAACGGGACTAGTCTAAGGGTGATACCCCAAACGTCTCCTGGCATAGGTCTCTAGCCTCATGAACTCCATGCGATCATAGTAGCGAAATCAATGAATCTGTCTCAACTCCTCCTGCGTGTACGCCATGTGATGTTGCAGGATGTTAATCCGCTCTCTCTCAATACATAACATGGCATGTTAGGAATCGAGAAAAGACTCAGTCACTTCCAATATAATATTTCATAGCTCGTAGTTAAGCATTCGGTTACGAGACAGCTAACCGGGCCAAGCCCATGGCACATTAGCCCATGGTCGGCCTACTTAGAAAGTATATAAGCCCTCTTCATCCCATGGAGAGGGTGTGCGTCATTTGTAAGAACACCTCATTTTATGTTATTTTAGTTTCCCTCACTACAAAGGCCTTCTACCTACATTCTCTCTGGTTTGATCTTATATTCTTATTTAGGTTACTTGTTTGTGATATCAATAATTGGTATCAGTCGCCATGGGGTGATTGTGTGAGTTTGTGTGCGTTTTAGGATTAAAAACCAAGTTTCTACTCGTTTTATATATAGTTCGTGCGTCATTTTTTATAAAACCAAATTTTTGTGTTTGAAAACCTTAAACTTTATGTTTTTATGATGTTTCCAGCTTAGATTTAGTTATAAGTACAAAAGGTTTGGATCAAAAAAGTCAAAAAGTGTGTTTTAAGAAGTTATTTTTCCATAAAGTTTGAAGACAGTGAAATGTATTTGAAGACAGTGAAATGTGTTTAAAGAAAGTGAAATGTGTTTGAAGACAGTGAAATGTGCATAGTGAAATATGCATGGTGAAATATGCATAGCGATTTATGCATAGTGATTTGTGTCATTTTTTCCTTCATAGCTATTTGTGTTTCTTTGATAGTGATTTGTGCAAGGTGATTTGTTACATTCTAAGGAAACAAAACTTTGCAAGAATTTTAACTTCACAGTGAAATGTGCATGGTGAAATGTGCATAGCGATTTGAGCATAGTGATTTGTGTCATTTTTTCCTTCATAGCTATTTATGTTTCTTTGACTGTGATTTATGCACGGTGATTTGTGTCGTCATTTTAAGGAAACTAAACTCTGCAAACATTTACACTTCAAACACGAGTTAATTTCAACGGTTTATCTTTGATTAGTAAAATCCCGTGAATTACCAAGGACCAAATCACTTATAATAGCATCACTTTAACATAATTCTCATCAATCACTGAATTGATCAAATATTTTCAATTTACACTTCAAGTAATTCAAAATGAGTTTATCAGTAGCAGAAAATGTCATTGTTGCCGGGGCGGATAACAGACCTCTGATGCTGGATAAGACTAACTACAGTTCATGGGCAAGTCGTATGCTGTTGTAGATCAAAGGCAAGCCAAATGGCAAGTAGCTTGTTAATTCTGTACTTAATGGACCTTTCCAATATGGAACCATTGTAGAACCCAGAACTGAAACCACTCCAGCAACGGTCAGAGCACGAACTTACACTAACCTCACAGATGAAGAAAAGTTTCGTGAATCAGTTGATATCACGACAACAAACATTGTCCTACAAGGTCTACCTCAAGACATTTACAATTTGGTTAATCATAACGAAGATGCAAAGTAGATTTGGGATAGAGTCAAATTACTCATTCAAGGTTCAGAGTTATCATTGCAAGAGCGAGACTCCAAGTTGTATGATGACTTTGACACATTCACTTCTATGCCTGGAGAGACAGTTCATTCGTATTACATGCAGTTTACCTAGCTAATCAATGATATGCATACAATTGGTATGTCTATGAAACCACTCCAAGTTAACAAAAAGTTTGTCAATCATCTTCAACCTGAATGGAGATCTAAGGCAACAAAAAGTTGATCACTTGTATGCACATCTAAGGCAACATGAAGCTCATGCAAATGAAGTTCGTTTAGAAAGACAAAGGTATCCAGATCAGATTGCTTTAGTTGCCAATTCTCCATCTTGCTTGAACACAGCTATCCTCTGTTTCATAGCAATACTACCCATCTCCTACACCACAACGTTCTTATGATGCACCAGTTGGTCAACAATCACACTATCTGCCACAAGTTGTAACTCCTTCTCCAGCAGTTCATCAACAATAATTTCAAGCACCTGTTTTGCAACAATCCTATCAAGCACCTGCTATTCAGCAATCATCTTCCCCAGAGTTAGATTCAAGACTTGTTGTTCCATCTTTTAACCCGTCTGATGATCCAATTGGCAATTTAAACAAGCTAATGGCATTTATGAGCATAACATTTGGTCCTCGTTTCCCACAAACAAACAATCAGCTGAGAACCTCATCTAATCCTAGGAACCAAGCAACAATTCAAGATGGAAGAGTCACTATTCAGACATTTCAAGGGAGACAGACATAGGGATATGCTAACAATAGGGCAAGGAACACTGCTACAAATCCGAGTGTTAACAAACAAGGGGCTCCAGTTCAAGCTAGGGTGGTTAAGTGTTACAACTATCAAGAAGAAGGTCATTTTGCTAGACAATGCACTAAACCAAAAAGGCCTAAGAAATCTGCATGGTTTAAGGATAAGATGTTGTTGTCTGAAGCTTTGGAATCAGGAGCTTATTTGGATCCGAAACAGTTGGCCTTCTTAGCAGATAATGGGGATACAATCATTCCAACTCAAGCATCTCAAGAAATCCCAACACCAGCAACGTTTCAAACTGATGATCTTGATGCTTTTATTCTCATTGTGATGATGTTCCCTCGGCTAAGGCAGTTCTCATGGCTAATCTTTCTTCCTATGACTCAGGCGTTCTTTCAGAGTTACCATTTCATGACACAAACATAGAAAATGATATGAGTTCTCAAAGTGTGCAAGAGAACCAGTGTTCTGAACAACCATTTTTTAATAATACCACAGAAATTGACATAACCAGTGATATTAATATCATTTTTATGAACAATATTTGCAAGAAACTGAAACTCTGATTATTCAAAGCACTAGTTCGTCTACACAACAAGATGGACTTTTAATGTCTGTCATTGAATAAATGTCTAGTCAAGTTGCAAAATTTAATAAGGTGCAGCAGGAAAATAGAGAAATAAATGAGACCTTAACTGCCGAGCTTGAAAGATATAAAGAACAAGTCAAAATTTTTGAACAAAGACAAAGTTTGATTTAAATGATAGAGAAAATTATATTGATGGTCATTTAAGATAAGTTATTATTGGCAGAAATGCAAAGGTTGCGGATTTTAAAAAACAGATACACTCATTAAAACTACAACTCAATGCAACAGTTGAAAGTCATAAGACGTTATCAACAACTGTTGAATGTTTAAAAAGGAGTCTAAGCAAAAGGAAGATAAATATTCGGACAAAGTCATTGATTTACAAAAGAAAAATAAATCTTTAGACAATGTGGTTTACAAAATGGGTCAGTCCCCGCAAATGATGCATATGTTAACAAAACCTCAAGCTTTTTATGATGAAAGTCGCAAAACAGCACTTGGTTTTCATAATCCTTTTTATCTCTCTCAAGCTCGACGGAAAGTACCTGCTTTGTATGATGGAAATACTATTGTTAAGACACATGTTGCTTTGTCTGTAACTGATAGTGAGGAAACCTTAGAATTGGCTGAAGAGAGTAGGTTAAAAATGCTAGCTAAACAAAATGGCCCAAGCTTAAAAGAAAAGAAAGTGAATATTGTCCCCGTTGATTTTGTGGCTTTAAATAAACTATCTGAGCATTTTGTTAAGAATTTTGTGCCTTAGAAACAACTGTCTGCAGAACATGCATTTTTGTTACCTATTTCACATCCTTTGTTGTAAAACCACCAGTTCCATCCGAACCAGTTTTAAAGAAGGAAATTCCTTGTGAACTTCCATCAATTAGTTTGGTAAAAGATATTTTTTAGACTATGAAAGAACATGTTAACAAGTTTGATGAAACTATAACTTTTCATACCAAAATAACTGGAAATAGAATAGGATCTTCAGGGGTTGAACATATAAAATGGGCTTTTAAAAAAGATGTCAAACCTTTTGCTCAAACTTTGAAAGAATATTTTCGTATGTTTGAACACGGTCTTAACAAAGAACTCAAAGAAATGAAAGCCGTTTTTACTTAAATGGAAACCAAAGTTGCTAAATAAGCTGTAGATAAGAAGTATTTTGAGATTGAGAAAAAGGAATTAAGCCTTGATAATGATGGCTTTTAGAGATTGTAATGCATGCTAATGATCATTCTGATAATGTGTTACCTGCGAATAATAATTCTCCTGAACATGATAATTCTGCATTAGAACAGTTGAAACATGAAAATGATCGTTCAATGGAGCTGCTTATATCTCAAGATCTTGTGCATAGTGCTGTTAATTCTTTAGCTGCCATTAATGATTATAAATCCATGGAACAAAGTTTTTTGGATGAATATGAAGAGAATTTGAAACTTCAGACTGAGCTTGATAAAAAATGATATTATTGAAAAGGCTGTTTACAATGAACTTTCAAAATAGTGTTCCCGACTTGAAAATCGGTTTATTTCTCTTGAAATTAAATTACAACAAAACCAAGAAAGCTTTCAAACTAACAGACCATCTCATAATCAAGATGCTTTTGAATTTAAGGAATTTTTCATAATAAATGAATTACAAGCTCAGTTAGAAGCTAAGAATGTCTTGATTGCAAAACTAAAGGACCGCATTGCGAAAATTAAAGGAAAGAATGTGGTTGAAAGTGTTCAAAATGTGCAAAATTCGAATGTGGTTACTTCAAAAGTGTATAAATTAGATTTGCAACCTCTTTCCCCTCGTAAAACATAATAGGGATGCCCATGTAAACTAGCTTAAACATACACAAGAAAATGCTGATACACTTCATGAAATCATCATTCACGCTAGAGAGCTAAGGACGTTAGATAGTAACCTAGACTTTGCCTGTAAGTTTGTTACACGAATTCAGGGGTTGCTTGTTTATGTTAATGCCCTAGTACGAAACTTGTTAGTAATAAGTTAGTTGCTGTTACACCTATGAACAAGACTAGAAAAGTAAGGTTTGCAGTATCTAAAGACACATCAATAGATAAAACACAAAAATAGGTACAACCACAAGAAAAACTAACCACTAACAATTCTATGTCACCTTCTACAGGAGTAAGCAGTTCTACTGAAGCTAGCGGATCAAAGCCTAGGAGTAATACAAAGAAAGATAAGATCTCGCAAACTTCATGTAGTAACGAGAAGACAAATAAAGTAGAATCCCATGAAATATCTGAGGAAGGAAAGACTGTTGCTGAAACAGAGGAAGGAGAAACCGGTAATTCAGAACATGAGGAAGATGATACTAAAGGTCAAGGTCAAAAGTCTAATGAAGAACCCAAAAGAGATGATCAAGCTAAAGAAGCTGAAGTAGGAGTTCCTGACTTAATGAAAATCAAAGAGAAGTCAGAATTTCTACAGTCCACTTCTAGTCACTCGATCTCCTTAAATTTTGGTAATCAAGTTCTTATCAACTCTCCTAATGCATCTATTATTGGTACTATTCCTAAAAATACAGATAAAGAGATTACTTCTATGATGGAGATTGAAATCCAACAAGATGTGCCTCTGGTTCAGAATGAGCCATTTCATGAAGTAAAAGTGTCCGTTATTCCTGAAACAACACAACAACCACCATCTACACCACCAGCTCCACCAAGACTAGCCACAGGAGATCCAGCTGCTCTAGTTATCAACATTGAAGCAGTTGATTCCTTTCTCTACAAATTTCATACTCTTGAAAAGGATGTACAAGAAGTCAAACAAGCTGATTACTTTGTAGTTATTCTTGACTCTATCAGATTCCAAGTGCCATTGGTAATCAAAGATTATCTTGGACCGGCCTTCCCGATGCATTTCAGAAAGTGATTCAGTCACACACTAAAGGATTCAAAAAGGAAGTATCTATGAAGAAAGAAGAGTACAAGGATTACATTCAAGAGACAGTTGCTAATGAAGTCAAGAATCAACTATCAATGGTTCTACCAAAGGCAATATCTGACTTTGCCAATCTAGTGATTCAAAGTACAATAAAGGAAACACTTGAGCAAACTCCAGTCATTTCAGCTCAATCATCTGCTCAACCCCAATCCTCTTATGCCATTGCTGAATCTTTAACTGAATTCAAGCTAAAGAAGATTCTTATGGAGAAGATGAAGAGAAGTAAGTCGTATCAAACTGCAGATCAACACAAGATTCTCTACGACGGATTGGTTAATTCTTATCTTCTAGACAAAGATCTCTTTGAATCATATGGTCAAACTGTTTCTTGAAAAAGAAATCGTAAAAACGATAAAGATGAAGACCCTTCTGCTGGACCAAACCAAGGTAAAGAGATGAAGAAGAGAAAAACTGGAAAGGTGTCAGAACCCGGAATCACCTTCACTTCACCATTTGAAACAAGAAAAATAGATAGGAGATATGGAAGAATTTTAAAGAGAGGTTAGAGAGAGAAAGTAGAGAGATGAAAAAGAGAAAGAGAATGGTTGATTTCAAAATAAGAGAAAATACAAAATGAGACCAACACCCTCTCCACACTTGGAGAGGGGTATTTATACCCATGTTGCCGGATGGGCTTTTGACTTGGGTTGGGCTCGAGTTTACTTGGGCTTTTAAGCCCGTAACACGTGACATATTAGATTACATTAAATGAGCCTGATTCCCATTCTAGCCTATTACAACATTAATATACAAATGACCGAGACCTGATATTCCTAATGAACGAACTTCTCGTTCGACTCAATATTTTTGAGGCTAACAATCTCTCCTGAAGTGAGTTCATTGTGACACTCCTTCATGAGATCCATGAGATTGCTTTTGTCGTTAAGCTCTTGTATTTGTCTTTGTCTCTATCTTGTTATAGGCTTGTTCCTTCATGCTTTGTGATCTTTGATCTTGAGCCTTTATTATTGTCTTTCGACTTGGTCTTTAGTTTTGAGATCTTTAAATCTTTTCCTTGTTTGTCTTGATCGTCTTTGCCACCTTGCGATCTTGTGTCTTGACTGAAATGCTCAAACTTTGCATCATCTTGAAAGCTTGCTAACAATATCCCTTGATAGACTTGATATCTTGAAGGAAGATCTTGTATATCATAGTGTGTAGAAGTATTTGTCTTTTAATTCTTGAGCTTTCTTGATTCTTGAATCTCGATGCTTATAGTATTTCTTTGTAGTTTGAGCATGAGCATGTGGTAATGAATTCGACTTCAGCTAGAATGAGGCATCTCCATCTCCATCTTTATATGAATCCTGAAATAAAACAGTTAGCAATAAAGCGTGTGGACAAATATAGCTTTGTCATTCGTCTGGATTTGGTTAGATTAACCTCCGGTTCCGTAGGACTGTTTTACAGTATAAATACTGTACCTGTGATCAGGTAGATTCAAAGAATCTCCTTGACAGGGTTTCCAGCTCAAAGCGTAGGATCTTCTAACACAGATGTATTAGATTTACCATGCTTGCTAGTTCTCATTACCGGAACGTCTCAAAGCAGACAACACGGTAAGAGTGAATCAGATAGTTACTATCTTTCTGATTAAGTCGTCAATTCATTTACTGGAACAAGTTTGATTCACATAGAATCGCACCATCGTTTCTTTCTAGTTGACACAAGTTTGATTCATATAGAATCGTGCAAGTCACCTACCAAGAGCTTGTTTGATGTTGGCTCAAGCAGGATTTCCATCTTCATTGTGAATACATTAGTATCACTCGGATGTTCTGGCAAAATCACAAGGATAATGCGTAGGACTCTTGTTAACAACTTGTGAACTTATTTATGTTAAACAAGTGTTTGTAATGGAATGTGTCCTAATGAGATTTATTTTATTCTCTTGGCTCCAGACACGATTAGTGCGTTTTGGTTTTAGTACTCAAAGGTTGGAGCAGACTACCACCTATTCAATATTAACTAACTCGGAGTGAGAAAGTCAATAGAAGTCGTGTGTATCTCCGTGACAAATGAGACAAGTTTCTTTTGAGAGAAACCCGAATGGCTGGGAAGGGTTATGCATTGCATCACTGGGTCTATGATGTCGTCTTCATTATCAGAATTCATCTTTGTGAAAACCGATAGATTATGTATTGACCCGGTTTCTGCCTAAAGTTATGTGGATGGCTTCTTTCTTTAGACCCTTTATCCTTACATTTCTTTTTCATTCTTCAACCCCTTCAATGCTTACCAAGACGTCATTACTAACACCTTGTTATGATTGTTCCAGTGTTAGCTCAATCTTAGTCGGCATTATCCTTTATACTCATTCATCTCTAATCATACCTAAGGACTGCTATTTCTAACTATTGAGTGTCCTTGGGTAGATCCCTCCGGTTCTTGTTGGATCATAGGACTAGTACCTAACCTAACCACCTTATGACTTCAGAATCTTCATGAATTAAGATGTTGTTGGGTATGAGATCGTAACCATAAAACCTTTTCCGAAGAGCTTCAAGCACTTTGAGTCGATTAGATCACTTATTATTTTCAAGATCACATTTTAATTACATTTCTCCCCTTATTTTAAATACTAATTCACTTAGTTTTTGAAATACCTTGTGATTAAAATTTGTCTTGAAAATACTGTGGGAAAAATATTATTATTCTTAGCATGAATTATATGAAACATTAACTTGCTCCCCCTCAATTTTACATATGTTTGACACCAAAAAATGATACCAGGTTGTAAAATGAATATAAAATTGAGGGTTAGCATTGTTGAGCACACACTATTAAAAGATTATGAATTGTCATTAAAGAATTATTGAAAAATTGTGCTCAATCACGAAATCATCTTATAACATACAATCTATTCCATTGTCATTATTATTGCAGAGTTGTTATTAAGATTAGATTAAATGTTTTGAATACCCAAAGCATTTAAGATGAGTATCCAAAAGCATTAAAACATTGTTTTTCAAAAAACACTCCCTCAAACATTGAATCATTTTTAAAATGACATCAAATGTAGAAGAATTGTCTTGTAAAACTTGATGAGGGATGAAGTGTTGAACATACAATTTTGAAAGATTATGAATTGTCAATGAGAAATTCTTGAAAAATTATGTTCAACATTTTGAAAAACATCATGTTAGAAGACTTATCTTCTAACACTAAGGATAAGTGCACTTATGCATACACTCTCCTTTGTCGTTCGTGTCCGAGTTGCAATCTTAGAGCAATAACAAGTCATAGAGAAAAATAGAAATGACATGTTTTGAAAGCATTTGAAACTCCTGTTCGAGCTTCATTTACACGCCCGTGTCGATATTAATCAACATTTCTAGGTACGTAAATGTTATCGATTCCAAGAGACATGTCGAGAAGAATATTTTTGTGAAACATTTTCTGATTTTTTGATTTTGTATTTTCTTTTTGAAATTTTATATTTTTGTATTTGTTTTTATAAAAAATATTTACATGTTGACCTCAGCATTGTTATGTGATGGTGAAATAGTAATTCCAACTCTTGTCGTGATGTAGCTGTCTTGTCTGCTGGAGGAACAACTTTTGGAACCAGCTTTGAACTGGACGGTTCATTGTTGTGGTCGTGAATTCCGAGTTCTGAACTGTTATGATCAGAAGTCATTGCTTGTTCATCAGATCAGAATTCCTTGAAGCCCTGGTTTCTGAGATATCAGTCTTTTCAGCAACCAAACTCTGAGTCCTTCCTTTTTAGGATTGAAAGATGTACCTGCACTTAAGTTAATAGTACCTACACTGACATCAAGAGTTTGATCGCATTCATATTGGTTAGTGATATCTTCATTTAAACCATTTGTGGGTTCACTGTCAACCTTGGTTATGCTAGAGGTGAATATCTTTCCAGTAGGAACCCACCTAAGACCAACAGTTTTGAAAATTTTACCCGTCGGTTTCCACCTAAGACAAGATCTAGGAGTCATTGTTTTCTCATGCACAACGGAAGTCTTTTTTATTGAAAACCTATGTCCTTTTGGGATCTGTCTTTCTGGTTTCTTTGCAACACTTGTTTGCTCTACGAATTTGTTTCTGTTTGTTGTCTTATGAGATGGAAACTTAGCACGTAAGTTGACTTCATTCAGGAACTTTGTTACACAAGAATCATGATTTGCATTAAAGATACATTTATGACATGTGGAGCAAACAAATTTGTTTAGAGTCTGTCTTTGTCATGCAGGCCAAGTCCTAGAGTTTTTGTTATTGATCCTAGGTTTTGGTTTGCTATCATTAGCTGTGCTTTGTGATCTAGCCGAAGGTATCACACTAGGTTTGGAATTCCTACCTATTTCTTGTGTCTTTTTCTTAGCTTCCTCTAGGTAGTGATTATGAACCATGTCATTTGGGCTATACCTAGATGAGCTAGGTGCAATCATGTGATGAGGTTTTGCAACACAGTTCTTGTCCCTTAGGCAATAATGTGTTTTGAACTGGTTTTTGACAAATCATTATCAATTTGGGGGCACACAACGTTTGGCTTTGAAATTTAGGGGTCGTTCAGACTTAATCGCAGAGTGTTTGTATAAGATAAATGACTGGTTTCTATGTGGTTCTGAACCGGTTTCCTTAAAGATTGATGATTTTGCAACTTTGTTTTTCACACTATTTCATGTTAATTTTCTTAACTCAGTTTTTAATGTTGCAATTGACAAATCCTTTTTCCTGAATGTTAGCTTTTTAAATTCACCATTTTTAGCAATCAAAGAAGTTGTGTGTTCTATAGTCTTAGCTCTCGTTGTCTTGATAAAATCAAACAGTTCTTTGTAATGCCTTTTTAAAGTCTCATTCTCCTTAAGTAATTTAGCCACTTTATCTTCCAATTCGATGTTTATTGTTTCAATTACATCTATGTCATGTTTAACCATGGCTTCATTAATTTTTACTTTTGCAAATTAACCATGTTGCCCTTCTTTTAAAGCTTGATTTTTATATTTAAGTTCAAGATTAACACAATGTGCTTCCATTCTTAAAAAATCTTTTTGAAATTGGGCAACGGTCTTTTTGAGACAAATATTTTCAGATTCGAGAGATTGATTTGAGTGTTCAGTTGTTTGGTTATCAGTTAATTTTGCAGGCAAAGGACGTGTGTCATGACATTGTTCAGCATTCTAGTCAACCTCTCCTTCATTATTGAATTCAGGCTGCTTAGTATGTTGTTGTCCTATAGAAAATACATTAATTTCAGCAGTTGTTTGTACCTCAGCCATTGGCTCTTCATTATATATGGGTCTGATATCTGCATCATCAGCATGTGCATCATTCCCTGATATGCTGCTTGTATCTGGCTCTTTTGATTATGTCCTACTACTTTATGTGTCAACCAAACTAGCATCTAATGCTTTACTCGTATCAATCTTTTCCTTTATAATCTGCATCTGTCTGTCATTTACTCCGCTGTCATACTCTCGTTTATGTTATGCTCTTTCATCAATTGACTTCTTAACAAATTCTATGTGTTGGATCAGTGTATCACTGAATTCTGGAATCTCGAGTTGAGTGTATTGTAGAAAGTAGTTGCGTGTCATTACAACATATTCATCATCCAAATAAATCCGTGACTTGATGAACATCTGAAACTGTATCTCGAGTACTTTAAAAGCAGCCATGGATCCAATCTCTTGAAATTCTTCATTGTTAAGTTGCATTTCTAGTTGATCCATGTTTAGGAACATTGTGCCTGTGAAAGTATCTACATCTTGACCAAAGAGTGTCGCAAATGCCCGTTTGAATCCACACTCGGTTTGAGTTCCTTTTAAGTTGTTGTTTGAAAGAAGCTTGAGGTGTGAATGAAGTTGTCAGAAAGATACCATGAAACTTTCTTTTGCTTTGTCTTGAATTTGTTGCATTTGTTGTTCTTCCGAATTAAAACACGAAGATAAAGTATCTTTCATTTCCATTTGACCTAAAATTGTGAAGTGAAAATGATTTGTAGGATCTTAAGTAAGTAAAGTGATTGTTGTTGTGGATTGAAATCAATTAACGTTCACGAGATTTTACAAATCTATGATTTAAATAGAGAAAATAAATGAAATCTTTTGCGGGGTTTTACAAAATCAAGAAGAAACCGTGAAACAATGATTAATTGTTATTGAAATCGTTGTTGTAGTTGAAGAACTTGAGCTTTTGTTGGCGAAAAATGAGCTTAAAACGATGAACGGTGCATAAACGTTGAACTTTAAATGAGAAACAGTTGATTAAAACATAAACAAGGACTAACGGTGTAATTAAAATCCAAGTTAAATGCTTAATGGTTGTTAATTAAAGTTGTAAGGACGAATGGTGCAAAAACGGTTCACTTTGAAGGGCTAACGGCTGATTTATAACTATTAAGGACTAACGATGTAAAACTAATTTAACAAAAAGGGTTAATAATCAAACATAGGACTTGTTGTAAATTAGTCTTGAACTTCAGGGACTGCATGTGACAAGTTGGAATTCTTGTTAATAAATGAAACAAGTCCCTCCATATTAGACTTTCTTCATCGTTTGAAATTGAAAAAAAATGCAACGAGTGAATTTTTCTTCTTGCGAGCTCGTATGATTATCGTCGTTGAAAACCAAATATACCACTATGATCGTTGAAAGACCGCGATCGTAATGGTATAGGTTAGAAGACCCGCGAGCAACCGAAGCACGAAACCGAAAAACCCGAAATTACACGAAACGAACAAGTTTTTTTCATTTTGAGCTTATGTATAAATCGCCTTCTTTTCCGTTGTGTATAAATCTCCTAGTTCAACTGTATAAATCGCCCACTTGTTAACGTATAAATCGCCTACACATAAAAGTATAGTTCGCCTGGTTTACAGATGGTATACTTCGCCTGTTTCGTATACTTCGCCTGTTTCAAGAATGGTATAAATCGCCTACCACAATTCGTGTATAATTCGCCTATATAGAGACAAAACGTACTATGGTCCTTTTTGCAAAAAACGTAGATCGTGTTACCTTGTTTTCTTTGAACCATGGACCACAAATAATCTAACCCAGAAAATAAGCTTGTCAAAAATCTTGTAAATAAGCTTTTAGACCAAAATAAGCTACGGATAGTTTTCCAAATAAGCTACTAAACTAAGTGACAAATAAGCTAGATGTGGTTTTTGACGTGAACATAGAAGCCTAGTTGAAGAAATACAAAACCACTATAAGCTACGAAACGAGATACTAGATGAGCTGAGATAAACTAAAAATAACAGACTACAAAATAAGATTTATATCTACGCAAGTAAGTCACAAAAGTTTTTCACCATGTCAACACTTTTCCGCAGCCACTATTAACGATAATAAGAATACTAGTTACCAAAAAATGAAGCAACTAATCACGGCCCAATCAAGTATCTTGTGAAAATGAATTTTAGGTATAGCGGCCCACCAAGAAATTTGATTTTGAAGGAGTTTTGCAATCAGTAAATAATTATTCGAGTGTTAAAAACACAAAAAAAAAACAAAGAAACCAAAAAAAAGGTTCTAAAAAAACACTAAAACCACAAACACAAATCACGAATCTACCCGAGGCTCTTGATACCAAATGTCGGAACCCGAAATCATCTTCACTTCACCATTTGAAACAAGAAAAATAGATAGGAGATATAGAAGAATTTTAGAGAGAGGTTAGAGAGAGAAAGTAGAGTGAAGAAAAAGAGAAAGAGAATGGTTGATTTCAAAATGAGAGAAAATACAAAATGAGACCAACACCCTCTCCACACTTGGAGAGGGGTATTTATACCCATGTTGCCAGATGGGCTTTTGACTTGGGTTGGGCTCGAGTTTACTTGGGCTTTTAAGCCCGTAACACGTGACATATTAGATTACATTAAATGAGCCCGATTCCCGTTCTAGCCTATTACAACATTAATATATAAATGACTGAGACCTAATATTCCTAATGAACGAACTTCTCGTTCGACTCAATATTTTTAAGGCTAACAAAAGGAAACTGAATCTTCAAAGAAATCCTCTACTCCTAAGGAATCTACCAAAGGTAAACCTCCATTCAAGTCTTCTAACACTGGTAAATCTACATCTGCAGACCAATCAGTAAAAGAACCTGAACATGAGGTACAAATGGATCTTGAAGAACCAACCCTTGAAAATGTGGCAAATGATGTTGATAAGCCACACGTGGATCCCAAACCCAAGATTCAAAAGAAAGACTGGTTTAAAGATTCCTCAAAGACTAAAGTACTTGATCCTGAATGGAACACCATCAAAGTCATTGATGATACTCCTGAACAGCCGTGGTTTAATCAGATGCTTCAAGCTGTGAAGCCTCCACTCACATTTGATGACTTGATGGGTACTCCCATTGATTTTTCGGCATTTGCTATGAATCATCTCCAGATAGACAATATCATAAGAGAAGTCTTCGTGGGTCCATTGTTCAACCTACTCAAAGGTACCTGCAAGAGTTGTGCTGAGTTGGAATACAATATGGAGGAATGCTATCGGGCGTTGACAGATTAACTCGACTAGACAAACCTTGAAGGTCACTTACGTTCAGTTGATATGAGCAAGCCTCTACATCTACAAGACAAAGAAGGTCGACAAGTTATTCCTATTGAAGTCTTCTTTAATAATGATCTTGAATACATAACAGCAGGAAATAAAGAAAGAACGTATTCCTCGTCAATTATGAAGGCACCAGCTGCAAGGTACACTATGAAAGGCATTGAAGACATGATTCCAAATCTATGGAGTCTGGTTGTACTAGATTATGACAAAGATGCTGCTCTTGGAATTAAACACTAGAGATCACAAAGACAACTATTCTACAAAGCTATGATGAACATGATGTCCAAACACAAAGTCTTTTCAACTATGAGAATACTAAGTGTTGTTAGTGTTTAGGTGGAAAAGAAAGAAGGGTATGGCTACTTGAATGAAATTGTGGTAAGGCGAGCTGATCAAAATATGTACAAGTTCAAAGAAGGTGACTTTCCAGACTTACACCTTAATGATATTGAAGACATGCTGCTTCTAGTTGCTCAAAACAAGCTCTTCAACCAAGATGGTGATGTGATTGTGGACTTTGTCACTACTCTCAAAATGTTCACCCGAGGAATCATTCTACCGAATAGGATTGAAGACGTTCAACTAGGTGCTGAAAGTTACCAAAGAAAACTCAATCTGGCTAGGCCTAAAAGAAGCTGCCTCGACATCTCTGCTAAATAACTATATACTTCGAACTATGACCAACGAGGAGTCATATATGAAGACAAGAAAAAGCAGAAAAGACTAATGCAGGTTGATGAGCTTTATAAGTTTTCTGATGGAACTCTCCAATCTGTTCACAAGATCCTTCTCCATAGGTTCAAGAACTTCAGACTTGGATACAATCCTAAGTCTGACATGCCTTTGAGGGAGTGGACAGACAAGGATAAGAGACGCACAAGAATTATGTTGAAAAAGATTGATGATCTGCTGCTAAAGAGAAGAATTCTGCGAAGTCTAGAAGTGCTGGTTGGTGGCAGAAAAATAGAGATGGACAAATGACTGCTGCAAAGAACAGTATGACTATGTCATACTCGGTTTAAACATGTCAGGTCCTATCTTATATCTTATCTTGTATAATATATAAATATGTAGTGTACAACAATAAGTATATATGTGTTAAGTATAATTTTTCATGAATTTTTTATTAAATTCAAATTTTTTCAAAATATGTAGTTAACACTATATCCTTCCCTTAATAATTGTGGGGAGCATTAATATGTTCCAAATAAGCTTGCTAATTAGTAAAATCTCTCCCCCGTACAATCTTAATCAATTGATATCCCAAATATCAAAAGATTTTGACATTTTGGATAAGGGGAGAAAATATGATTAAAACTATGCAACTAATAAACTTGATCTAAAAAGTCTCTAGTGCTAGCTTCTTCCTTGTGTGTGTAAAAGGCTTTCGATAATCGATGCACATATGCAGGGAGAGCATTTTTCAAAAGATGATAACTTTAAGGTACAAAAGCTTTGATCTATATCACAAGTACCTTGATCGATTTTTCAATTTGGTTTAAATGACAATAAATGGAAATATCAAAAAACCGACCATGTATTTAATTTGACCATATATTTAACTAATTGGAGTTATAAGGTGGTTAGGTATAGGTGTTCATTCCTGCGATCCAACTAGAACCGGAGGGATCTACCCAGGGACATTCCATTAAATAGTATAGAAGTCCTTAGGCATGATACAAAAAAGGAGTAAAAGTGCGAATGGGGAATAATGCGAACTAAGACAGGGCTAACACGGGAACAAACCCAACAAGGTGTTAGTGATGAAGTCTTGGTAAGTATTGAAGGGGTTGAAGAATGAAAAGGAAAAAGTAAAGATAAAAGGTGAAAAGAAAGAAGCCCTCCTTACACTTAGGCATAAACCGGGTCAATACATATGCTATCAGAAATACTAAGTTGTTGTCTGGTATTGAAGATAGACATCATAGACCCAGTGATGCAAAGCACATCCCTCCCCAGCCACTCAAGGTCTCTCAAAATACTCTTGTTTCATTTCTCACAGAGATTACACACATTTCTATCAACTCTCTCACTTTGAATTAGTTGGTATTTAAAAGGTGGCAGTCTGCTCTAGCCTCTGATTACCAAAATCAAAGTGCACTATTGAGTCTAGAGCCATAAGAGATCATCCATAAATCTCTCTAGGACACTATTTACCATTCACTTGTTCTTCATACATTGTGAAAACAAGTAATATATAAAGAGTCCTACACATTATCCTCGTGATCTTGCTAGAACATCAAAGTGATACTTAAGTATTCACAATGACGATGTAAATCCTTCCAGAGCCAACATCAAACAAGCTGTACGGTAGGTGACTTGTGAGATCCTATATGGATGATATCGATTCGTTCCAGATTATGAATTGACGACTTAATCGATAAGATAGTAACTAACTGATTCACTCTTATCGTGCTATCTGCTTTGAGACATTTTGATAAAGAGAACAAGCAAGTAATGTGATTATGATGTTCACACATTAGAAGATCCGATAATTTAGCTGGAAATCCTGTCAAGGAGATTCTTCTTAATTTGAATCTACCTAATCACAGGTCGATCCACAGAACCAGAGGTTAATCCAACCAAACCTGAGTGAATGACAAAGCCAAATTCATCCACAAGCTTTATTGCTAAATGTTTTATTACAGGTTCATGCAAAGATAGAGATGGATATACCTTGTTCCAGCAAAGTCAAGTTCATAGCCGCATGCTCATAATCAATCGAAGAATATAATGATATGATGAAAGCTCAAATATATGTTATTTAAGACTTCTGCTACTCTCATACTCAAAAGGTCTTCCTTGAAGTCATTATGTATTCAAGATGAAGCAATCCAAGGAAGATTACTCTATAGCTTTCAAGATAAAAGAAAAGTATGAGCATGTCGGTCTGAAGGTCACAAGATCACAAGGAGGCAAAAGATTTCAAGATAACACATAGAGATGAAGTTTGGCTGATGATCTCAAAGAAGCTCAAGATCCCTGTTTATTAAGCAAGAAGGAGCAAGCTCAAGATCAAGCTCACTACATATTGATACAAGATAAAGATTAAAGGTTAAAGACTACGAGCAAAGACGAAGACATTCATAGAATGCTAGGCTTAAGATTTTGTAACTTGGAGTGACCTCCCTTAGGGGGAGATTGTTATGAATTGAGAAAAGGCTCGGTCACTTCCAATATAATATTTCATAGCTCGTAGTTAAGCGTTCGGTTACGAGAAAGCTAACCGGGCCAAGCCCATGGCACATTAGCCCATGGCCGGCCTACTTAGGAAGTATATAAGCCCTCTCCATCCCATAAAGAGGGTGTGGGTCATTTGTAAGAATACCTCATTTTATGTTATTTTAGTTTCTCTCTTTACAAAGGCCTTCCACCTACATTCTCTCTCTAGTTTGATCTTATATTCTTATTTAAGTTACTTGTTTGTGATATCATCATGGACCTAAGCCTCATGTTGTCTCTCTTCAACACATCAATCCTATCCGACATAACAACACTCTGCTGACTAGTCGCTAACATCCTATGTCCTTGGTCTCTCTGAACACCCTCAATAACCCTAATCCTCCGCACAGGGATCTCCTCTAAGTGGTCATGCAACTCCTGTACAATCTCATCCAGTCCCAACTGAACAACCTTCCTTGAATCCTCATCATCCGTAGGCACAAGAGTGTCTTCTTACACTACTGGCTCAACAATTTTATCAACTCCTATCTCAACAGTACCTCTATGACTAAACTCGGCCTCCTCCTCAACCTCGTCCTCTCTGTCAATCCTAGTATCAACCCCAACTCTAGCATCTGCCTCCCTAGCTGTTGCAGCCTCAGCAACTGCAGTATCAGCATCGATATCTGCCTACACATCTGAATCAATGTCGAGCTTCGTATACACCTCATAACTTTGTTCTGTACTATCATCCTGAGCAGTCGCGGAAACTGAACCTCTAATCCTTTTACAAGTCGATAAAAGATTGGCACATGCAGGAGACAAGGCTCCTGGTACGGGTGTAGCTAATGGTACTAAAATAGTGGGGGATCTATGCCTCTTGTGAGATGACCCGCAAAGCTAGCAGCTGGTGAATCAAAAGAAGAATCTGGTATAGAATGACCTGATGAAGTATCTGATGAATAGTCTAATGAATAGCCTGATGATGAACCCAATAAAGTGTCTGATGAAAAGTCATCTGGTGAGAAATGATCTGAGGGAGAATGACTCTGTGAATACCTCAATGCAAGTCTGTGAGAAGGTAACGGTCCAACACTCTTCCTTGCTATCAACATCTTACGCACCCCGTTAGGCCGAGTATGGTAAGGTTGACCAACAGGAATTAGTTGTCCCTGTAAAACGAAAATCGCTAGTCGGCGAGGTAAACCGGGTGGTGCGGGTAAAATCTGACATAGAGTAGGTGGTGATGGTAGTGATAAGCGTGCTGCTACTCGACTCCTCCACCGAGCAACAGTAACCTCATACGGGTCATGTGATGGTGGTCTATCGGAAATGTCACTGTCAGATGAATCAGTGTACATAAATGGGGAAGTATGTGGTAAGGTGGAAACAACATGTGAAATTGTAGGTGTCTCTATGGGGATCAATGTTGTGTCGTCATGAGCAATAGGTAGATCAACAATAGGTACAGTAGCCGAAATGGCAGTAGGGATCGTGCCAAACAAGATAACCTGAGCAGTGGACGTCCCCACGCTCTCCTCTAAAGAGTCTGACGAAATCGAAATGACAGAAATGGCCATAACCTGCACAAGCATAGGTTTATATAAATCTCTTTATATCAACTATGCAAGGTGTAGGGGAAACACAATGCAAAGTAAAATACATTATGCAAATTATATAAGGCAATATGAAATTATCATTTATGTAAAATAATATTATAATTATTATATACGTAAGGCAAGGATGGGAACACGTAAAGGCACATATAATTCACGTAAGGATCACATACTGGTTATAGATCAGACCTAGTTATTCTACATGGTTCTCTATAACCTTGGCTCTAGATACCAATCTGTCACACCCCCAAACAGGGTCCCATCAGAATAGATAACCGAGGGTGTGACATGTCATGGATATCACGATCACAAGGTACAAAGAACGACCTCTAAAGGGTACGTTTTGGAAAATCATACTTGTTACATTAAATAAAGTAAATGGTCTTACATTTATTCCAAAATAAGTTTCAAAAGATACAGAAGCGTAAATAAAAGATTGATAAAAGTTTAACAAGCATGATAAATCAGAAGTCTTGAAAATGGCTGTCGCATAGAGGGAAGACCTCAAATAGCACCTTGAACAGATATCCAAAGCTAAGCACCTGAAAATATTGCTTAAAACGGTCAACATAAAGTTGGTGAATTCATAGATTTAGTTTAAGTGTAAAAAGGTGGACCACAAGATTTGATACGGATGTGACAATTATAACAAATACAATTTGACATAAAAAGCATTTACGTTGCACTAAGCTCAAGAAACCGAAGCTAATAACGAAAGCAGCATATATAATCATGCCTAGTAATGTAAATCTTGCCAAACAGGTATCCGACCAAAGATAACCTAAACGAAAATTTGACATGTTATAATCCGTTAGTTCGGCACATCCGAAACTAGTAAGTGCTACTTACCCGGATAGGGATAATTAGTCCCAATAGATCTATTTATAACACTCGCGCTTACTTAACCAGTACGGTCGATCAAGAAATTAACGGTTCATGATGAAATGGGCAGTAGTGGTCTAAAGGCAAAACTTTTTTTGGGTAAATGGGACACTACCCTGGTAAAATATATTACACCAAAAAAGCGTTGAAGAACAATGGATATAGGTGTAGTCCTATATCACAGACTGTTACATGGGCAACAAACCTGCACAACAGTACAACGAAAACACAAAAACCTACATAAGAATGACATGCCACTCTTATGAACTACCAAAGAAAAACACAACCAAAAGGCTAATAAAGAAACTATTTCCTACCACACATGCTTAACTTGAAATCACGAAATTCCTTAAGTTGACTAGAAAAATCAACCACTTGATCCTCATAGCCATCAGTGAAATCAAAGTTCTTTGTCTTCAAGATTGATTACCACCCTCCTATAGGAAAGAACCATACGAGAGGAATAAGCCTCTTCATCTTGTATCAGATTCGTTAATGCACTCCCAAGTTTTCAAACGACGTGAGAATACTTTACATTCTTATCCTTATGAACATCATTAATAGCTGATTTCGAACTACTTGGCTCTTGAGCCTTCTTCTTATTCACATTCAAACTCTCAGTACCAACATGTTCACTAACCTTAGGTTGCTGTCCAGAATGACCCATTTCTTCCCATTCCACATTCAAAACATCGAAAGGATTAGATAAATTCAGATCCAGTTTCAAACAACCATTACCTTTTTCATTATCATTAGTAGAAACACTAGGAGATGCTGAATTGGATCACCTTTAGCATCAGCACCTTCTTTTGTGCAAATACCTTAGAATTCGGCTTATTTAGCATAAGCCCACAAAACGACCACGAATCAGCTCCCTTCTTATTTTTTCGGATCTTAACTTAACAAAACCATCACCATTCTCTTTCAATAGTATTAGCCTTAAAATCCCATAGCCGAAGTTTTAGGAAATCTTCTCACGAACAGTACTAGGGCTTAAATTAGGATCATGACCAAAAAGTTTGACAATTAACACAATGTGGTGGCTTCCATTCGTACACAAACTCTGATGACCTCCTTAGTATAACCATCACCCTCTTCATCTGATATAGCCATAGTAACTTCCTTTTTCAAAACAGAATGAGCACTTATCTCAATAAGAGCACTGAGCAAAACTCTATTCATTCCATGATGTATACATAGACTCAAGTAAAATGCTATCAAGATGATAGGTTTACCAATTTGTGTAGTCAAACAAGATTCAATCCATCCTCGAGTACGCATAAGAACCGGACATTGCTCTAATCTTTTACCAAACGGAACTTTGGTAACCTCACCTTTTTTCAAAGACACACTAGGTGACCATTTATTAAAAATAATAGGAGACTTTCGTATCATCCACGGTCTCTTTTCTAACACTTGATCCATACCTGATTTAGAAGCAAACTTAAACAAGTAGACACCATCATCATTCCTCGTTATCTTTTCAAACCCAAATTTCCTCCATGTATTCGAAACATATTGTTGAACAACCAGAAAAGAAGGGTCCTTACCAACAAAAAAACCCACAATGGAGTTTTCATACCTACTTTTAACCTTGGCAGCTGCGGCCTTAGGAAGCACACAATCAACAGATTCAACTCTCTCTTCATTAACAAGGGTACGGAAAATCGGACTTATTATTTGCCTCATTAGATCGTAACAAACTCGCAAATGAGTTGCCTGTTTTAGGACCGTCATTACTCGTGAAAACCTCCTGTTCAGACCCCATAGTACGTTGAGCACCAGAAGAAGAACTAGGCTTATCAATATTAGTAGCAGCATCACCACTAAGTTCTTCATTGGTCGCTAAATCTATTGGATCAGATCCAAATTACGAATATCAGTAGTATAATTAGCATTCGACTTACCCACAACCTCAAAGTTCACCTTGCTACCACTACCCACATCATTAAGTGGCATAACAACCTCATGTGTATCACTAGAAACATTACAGACAGCTTTCTTCAAGATACCCTTAGGCATAGTAGTCTTGCCCTCAATATTCTTAACACGCTTGGCAAGATCCCCCAAAATTGGTATCGCACCATCATCCTCCTTCGCACCACCTTCCTTCTTCTTCTTATCACTATAATCAAGAAAACCCCTCTCCATAACCCCCTAACACGATGAACCCAAGCGACCACGATTAGCAACAGCACAAGAAACCCTAATCGAATTAGGGTTTCGATACACAAACAATCCCACGCCCTAACCAGTATCCATATTCACGTCCAAAAGAACAAAAATATTTATTATATGCACCAACGAATCACCACGAAGAAATCACACCAGATTTGACCATAAAAACCTTAAAATAACGTCACAACCCAAAACCCTAAAAACCCGCACCTTATTACGATCAAAAGAAACGAAACAAAGAATATGGATCTATAAAGAATTAGGTGTAAACGAGATATAAGGTCAAATAAGAGCAGCTCCACGTAAATAACACAAGAATCACAAGTGCGGCATGAAACCCTAAAATAAAAAACGATTTAAAAACCTTAAAAAAACCTACCACAACCCTAATTCAAATCAATTAAGATCGTCAGTAAGATAAGATAGATCAAATAGGGACAAAAATCAATTTATAATTGAAAGACCAGAAGGGTTTGAAAATCGCCCACACAAGGAGAAAAGACTAGGGTTTTTTTGACAGAACGCTATTTGATGAACATAATATTGATGAACATTAATATACTCTTTTCACATATGTGCGAGCGTGTCATGGTAGTATATAAACTTAGCTTTCCAACATCCTCCATGATTTAGTGTGAAGTACCTAAGTCTATATCAAATGCACCTTGATCAGTTCTTTACTTCTTTTATTAAGATGAAAAAAGGTAAGTAAACTTTATGATATGTGCTATAATACTTATTTTTATGTAGTGGTAAGATATATATGTCAAGAGAAATTATTGCGTGAAAATGATTTCCAGCATTTGGTGATTTCAGAGAGATGTTGACATTTTATACATCAATATGATTGTAGAACAATAAAAATGCCATTGAAAGCGAAATAACTTTGATATTG